>JASCQY010000104.1:2789030-2800007 GCA_030264315.1 Sardinella tawilis | reverse complement strand
CTCAAGTCAGTTTTTTGATGTAGTACTTGTACTTCTACTCCACTCCTGTTCTCCAGTACTTTATACATCTCTGCATACTATAATATAATTGCAACATTAAATTATTATTATACCGTAGTCTGTTTAATCCCCAGGACACCTCCGTAGTCTCTCTTTTGAGTCCTTTACGACCTCCTGACAAATGGGCTCTGTGCATTGTGTGGGACCCTATGGGGAACAGAATGGTGGGAGAAGTTAGCGGGGCCCAAGCAGCTATATATATATGTAAAACCAGCATAACACAAATGACGCAGTTTTCCACTCCAATGTCATCCGCATGCATGCGTGCACATGGGACTTCAACCCTTCAACCACTTCAAGCCACTTGATCCATGATAACGACAAAATACTATCGGAGCCTTTTGTCAAGTCTCTACAAATCCAGTTGCAAGAGACCCTAAATTCCCCCTCATCATGGGAGGAGCGGAGGAAAAAAAAACCCAAACGTGCCATTTCTCTGAATCAGAAAAGCTTGATCGTGCAACACTCGTCCCTTCTGCTTGCCACTCCTGTCGTTTGACGGGCCTGTAAACAATAAATCCTGTTTACATAGCTGACAGTGCCAAACAGGGAAAGTGATAACCCGATACGCCCAAACCTGACAAGCTTCGCTTGAAAATTCCATCAGACGGGCTCAACTAGAAAGAAACCCAAACAAACAATCAGCGTGAGACATGTTGAGTCCACATCCCCCGGTAATGGATCACACATTTATGCAGCACATGTGTGGCGAACATGGAGGAGACCCTGGGTGGGAAGAGGTCATCTGCTGTACACCTATAATCTGCATTCACATGCAGTGGGCCAGAATCGGGGTGAGAACTGCACCTTATAATCTACATAATCCCTACATGATTATAATCTACACAATATAGCATGAGTTTATCAGCATAATGGAGAACTTCAAGCACTAGGAGAACTTGCATTTCAAGAGGACACTGTCTTGGAGAACTATGGGCTGCATTTTTATAGAGCGCTTTTTTCCCCCCACTGCCACGGGTCCTCAAAGCGCTTTACGATCTGCTTCACATTCACCCATTCACACTCACAACACTGTCATGCAAGGCCAGAACTAAGGTCTGAATAAAAAAAAAAAGATATAAAGAACTTCTGAGGCCTAGTTTCTGAGTAGGAAAAGAACTGTGCATGGATGGCTAGAGTCTGACTAAGAAGAAAAGAACTTGGGAGAACTAAGAGGAACTTTGCACTGACTGAACCGACCGAAGACGTCCATGCTGTCTTTGTGTGAGACGAGGGGGGCTGTTCTGCCTGCGTTAGCCCGGCCGCCCTCGGGGCACGAGAGTCGAGTCAGGGGGACGGGCGTCCGGCGTCCCATGACCGCGGCCTCCGCCGCACGTCCCCCTGGCCCTCTGAGAGCGCCTTTTGTCCGAGGGCTGGCAGGCCTGCAGGCTGCCTCCGTGTCATGAGACACCCCCATGCTCCGAGGAGCCTCGGCTGCAGCGAAGCTGCCACAATGTGATTTGTGTTCAGGAACATCTGCACTCCAACGTGTGTCTGTGTGAGTCTGCATGTATGAGAGAGAGAGAGATGGGGGGGTGGGAGGCCCTCACACTGAGTGTGTATGTACTGCATGCCTCTGTCTGTGTGTGTGTGTGTGAGTGTGTACATTTTCTGTAAGCTCTTAAGTGTGTGTTTTGGCGTGCTTGCTTGCGAATGAATGGTCAAACAGGCTCGCGGGTCATCCTGAGTGCTTAAAGTACATGTGTGTGCATTCCTTGGTCCTGGGAGTGGTCTCTGTGTGTGTGTGTGTGTGTGTATGTGTGGGTGGGTGTTTTGAGTGTGTGTGTGTGTGTGTGTGTGTGTGTGTGTGTGGATGTGGCTGGCCCTGGCTCCATCCCTCTGATTGTGCATGAGATTGCTTTAGCATGTGTTTTTGTCGTGGCCTGCACAGCCGCCGTGAGTGGGTGCACCAAGGGCACGGGTCACAGATTTTTAGCACTCCGGAACTTTTCACTCACCTCTCAGGAACTATCAATCGGCGCCCACGCTCCCCCATCTTGCCACGGACCCCTACACCCCTCCCCCCCGACCCCCATATTGGGATTATGTGCTTTGTTGCAAAAGAAAAAAAAAAGCAGAAATGCTCATTTGCACTCATGTTAAGGGTGGATGGCGAAGAGAACACTGTTTATTTATACTTCAGCCCAACAGAAATGTTTTCTGTTGGAGAGATTTAATGGAGGAGAAGAGAGAGAGAGAGAGAGAGAGAGAGAGAGAGAGAGAGAGAGAGAGAGGTGTGTATGTGTGTGTGTGTGGAGGGGGCAGAAAGAAAGAAAGAAAAAGAGAGAGAGACGGCAGGAGAAAAGGTTTGGACGGCAGCCAGGTCCAGCCAGGCTGTATTCACTTAACTTAGATCCCGGCACATCATGAATCCTCCTCTGCATATAAGTGAGCATGATGAAGGCCTCTGGAGCGCCGGCCAAACAGCGGCAGCTCGGGGGAGACAGAAAGAGGGAGAGAGAGAAAGGGAGAAAAAGAAAGAGAGAGAGGAATGTCCAGCCATCATATTTGCAGCCTCCGCTGGTCACAGTAAGGCAATTACGTCCAGCCACAAGTCAAGGCCGAGCAGCGTGGCTAGGCTAGGCTAGGCTAGGCTGCCTGTGAGCTGGCCTGTAGCGAGGCGGTGCACCGTAGACTGACATGCCTTATGCCTCGCATAAAAGCTCTGTGGTTTCTGGGTTAAGAGGCGATCGTTGCACAGTGTGGCGGACCGTCTTTGAAGCGAGCCGACTTTACGGCCGCGCGTTAGCAGCGGAGCTAGTGTTTATGCTCCGAGGAGAGGAGAGGCCCCTAGCATATTAACGTAGCGCACAGCGTCAGGCTCACAGCTGTTAACGCCGCCAAGATTGCTGGGTGTTAATGCATGTAACTCAGTAGGTAACTTATAGCGGGGTGACGAGGGGGGAGTGTCGGCCTCGGCCTGGGGCTGGTTGCTGTTGGAGACGGCCTGTGCGGAGGGGTCTCTCACACACACCTGCTGTATGAGGGCTGAACCCATGTGGTTTGTGGTTTGGAGCTTACACTAGGGGTGGACAGAGCCATGGCGATATTTGCCATACGTGCTAATCTCTCTATACATTATTAAACACAAGTTACCTCGCGGGCAGAGGCAGAACCACTTCAGGGATTTCAAACATTGATAGTTTGGTGTGGTATTTTACAACATGGTAACTTTATAGACAATTGGAGTGAAAGATTCATGTCTATAATTCCAGTTGATGCAGCCAAGTGAGGAGTTTAATGATTGGCTGTTGCCTCCATCGGCCAGGACTTGCTCTGTGGGCTATGATGCAACAGCCGGCAGGCAGGGAGAAACCTTGGAGGCTACTACTGCGTGCCAGAAAAATTAAAGACAGCAGCACCAAAGAGCCATAATAAAATGTTGTAGCATTTTGAATTCAATATACAAAAAGAAACGGCATCGTGGTAAAAATAATGTGTCAGTTCAAAACTATCTGACATTATTCTGAATTGTGAAAAAGAAATATTATGACAACAGACGATGAATGACGAAAATATCATCTGTAAAAAAAATGAATGCTATTGGCCAATTAGATACTTCCCCAGACTTTCAGAATGCTAACTCTTCTCCTGCTTTGGGAAAAGAATTCTCTCTCCTTTTTTATCATGCGGCTGAAAAATGGGTCCAATTTTCTTTCTCCACTTTGGATATTTCTGTGCTGTGGCCTATTGACCGGCAAAAACAACCGTCAGACTCCAAGTGATCTTACATGCTGTAGGCACGCATAACTCATACTTACGTCTTGGACACTAGGAAACAAAAATACAATAAAAATAGTTTTGCTCCGTTTATAGTTACATGCATAAACGAAAGGACTGTGAGGGGACTGTCAGAGTTGTAATCCAAATGAATGTTGAGAAAAACGTTTAAAAAAGTTTACGCGATAACAAAAATGAGTTAATATTTAAATTTTATATTAATCATTTATATTAATAAGCCATGAGAAGAGTAAGCTGTAAATCTCCACAAAACCTTCCCAGCATCCCTCAGATGCCATCCATGACAGTGCAGCTCATTCTGCACTGTGCAGCAGAATGCTGGTCAGGTTAAAGTGTAGGCCAATGTAATGTGGTCTCTCGCTGGGCACTGGAGCTCTGGGCCTCTGCAGGCAATAGTGCGCCTCTAGCCCCCGGGCTCTTGATAGACTGAGTAATTGCACCGGGGGGACTTGCTACACCGGCCATTTTGTGCTATTCCAGTGGCGACACTCCTGACGGTCTGATTGGCTGACTGGAACCGCCTGACAAATGACTGATGGAGAGGCTGTCTCTCAAGCTGCTCCCTCTCTTCTCTTCTCCTCCCTTTCTCTTCTCTTCTCCTCTCCTCTCCTCCAGTCCAGCCGTGAAAGGAGGACAGAGCTCATATCAGTAGAGGAGTCTTTGCTCTGGAGAGGCTGAATTCAAATGCAATGGAGTGGGGAACATGACCGGAGTGTGGAGACTGAGAGGAGAGGAGAATGGGCCGAACAGATGGCAGGTTCATTGGGCACACACACACTTGTGTCGGTGTGTGATGTCATATGAGAGTAGTACATTCCTTCATAAAATCCAGAAGGCCGACACTCTCTTGTAGGAGCGGTGCAGAATTACAATCGTTACGGTGGGAGGAAAAAATTGTTGTGGATGCATGGAGCTGGTTAGAGCTTAAAACACACCTCCCTTTAAAGAACCATGTGTCAAAATGTCAATCTTAACCATTGTATTTCATCAGCAACGATCTGAAAACAAGGCTTAAAGTGTTTAAAAAAAACTAAAGCTTCCCATTTAAAAAGTTAAACGTCTCTCTCATGCTTCATGTCAGAGAACATGTTCTCACCACACCACACTTGTCGTCGCTTGTGCAACAGATGCGCTCTTCTGGAACAACATCCCATAATGTAATATCACAAGGCGGGACAAGGCCATCATGAGCGTGCGCGTCAGGGAAAATTGAATCTGTTGGATCGGCCATAAAAGCGTATTAGACTCGGGCACAAAACATTGTCAGCGTGTCGTAGTAACTCTGCAAGGGGAGCCCGCTGAGCTATTGGATGTCCGGCATAATGGCAGATTTACGGTCTGCTTCGGGCACCCACCGCTCGCACAGCCTCACATGCACACAATGCCATGCCTACAGCAAATGCTTCTACCTTATGCCAGGCCTAGATCAAACGCTTCTACCTCATGCCAGGCCTAGATCAAATGCTTCTACCTCATGCCATGTCTATATAGAATGCTTCTACTGTACTTTATGCCAGTCCTAGATCAAATGTTTCTACTTTAGAGCTACACATTGTAGTGTGCACACATGCAAATTTCTATACAATCCCACATCCAAATAAATCCCCCTCCACACACACACACACAGAAGCACAGAAAAAAGACGCCCCAGCAAGACGTTCAGGTCCACTGAGAGAGAGAGAGAGAGAGAGAGAGTTCAGTGGGTCTAAAATGGCTGCCCGAGGGAGGCTGCTGGGGGTTGGCTTGTGCGGAGAGCAACCCAGAGGTAAACGCAGACAGACACATTTGTCCGGGCCGCTCCGCTCTGGCCACGAGGTGCGTTCCGTTCCGGGGGGTTGCATGACAGATGCTGAGAATGCCGCGGTCTAATTTAAGCCTTCCAGTGGCTCCAAAACATCCTGTGTTGCCTTGCACAGGGCCCAGGATGTATTAAGATATGACGGAACTGGCCACCAGCATGTGATGCTCCAACGCGGAGGAGCTGCGCCTCCGCCAACAACTCAATACACTCACGCAGACCTGGATACACACACACACACACACACACACACACACGTACGCACGCGCGTGCACACACACACGTTCAGATGCTTGTCCAGAAGTATAAATCCACTGGCATAAATAAACACGTTAGCACTCTCGCTCTAAAAATAATACATGCATACATTACAGGAAAAGAGTAGAAACCCACACACACATACTGTACACACACAAACATGAACACAGTCTCTTGCTAAATAATTCCGCACTGAGTGAATGAAATAGTGTGGGATGGGAGTTTAATGCTAGACTGCTGTTTTAGGGGAGAAGAATGCAAGCCTGGACTCCAAAGCAGGCAGGGCACAGAAACAGGCCCGTCCCGTCCCAGTAAATCTGCTCCACAGAGAGCCTACAACGGAGCCGGCCGCACTAAATCTCACCCAGCACAGAGGAAGCGTCACAGAGTGGGCCCGCACTCCACTGGGACGGCAACACTGAACACTGGAGGCCCGCCAGACAGACAGACAGACCGAACGAACGACAAGCAGGCAGGCAGGCAGGCAGGCAACTTTTTACGCTACAGGTCACCTCGTTAAAATGAGCAGCCTCTGATTTTGAGATGGAGCAAATGCTTACGGTTTCTGCAACTAGACAACATTCCTGTAACTTGAACTCAGCCGCTTTCACATTCCTACTGTGTCTCTCACCTATATGGACGCATGTATGGGGCCATTCTCCAGTTCATCTGTGCCATTAGACTAGAGCCCTGCACTTCCTGCTCTAGCGTCTACCAGCCCTGAGTGTGCATCGCATCGCATGGGCCCTGACTACATAATTAGATAAACACTCATACGCTCCCCACATCTCTCATAAAGTGTCTAATCAGACCACAGACTCTCTCCAGATTTAGGAGCGACAGAAAGTGATCTAGGGGAGAGAGGGGGGTGGTGGTAATGGAGGGGATGTAATGGGGGAAGAGACGGAGAGAAAGAGAGTGAGAGTGAGAGAGAGAGAGAGAGAGAGAGAGAGAGAGTACACCAGAGACCTAAGAGAGATCTCAGGGGCCTCTCTGATAACTTCATCACTGTTTCATGAAAGCACTTTGAGGTCGGAGCGATGTTTTTGTCATGTGATAATTAGTTGCTCCCCCACATGTGCTTCCCAACTGTACAAATGACACCCGCTCTCTCTCTCTGGGAGACGGCTTTGGTTACAAACATGAGGGATTGCTCTATAAAAGAATAAAAAAAAAAATAACATTTGGAATGTCTTTTTGCTTGGTCTGCTGCATGCTGTGTAATCTTTTCCATGCAAGCATTTTAGAGCCCCCATCTTTGGTTTAAGCTGCGAATCTGTCTTTCTTTTTTCAGCTCGGCCTCCACATATCTCCAGGCTTGTAAAGCGACACAAATCTTTGCTCGGGAACACTATCGGCCTAAATGACAGGCTTCATGCATGCATGTTGACATGGCCCAGGAAGTTCACCAAAAGGCCGAGTATGATTTCCACAGGAGACTGAGGGAAACATGTGCTGCATGCGAACTAGTGCAGTAGTCTCTCACGTCTTTTTCTTTTTCCCTCTCTCCCTGTCTGACAAAAGGCTTGATTATCGCCTGACGATGTCTTGGGCTTCACAATGGGCGGCTGCTGCATTTAAGCCGATCGCAACAGTGCACAGCACAGCCTTGAGATAGGAGGTGGGGGATGTGATACAGATCCTCATTTTCACAGCAGAAATGCCTGGCTGAAGTATCCCCCAACAGTGTGTTCAGCTGGCTCAGACCGAGGCTACTTGGATAAGGCTTTAGCTCTGGCAGTTAGATGATACGGGCCTTCGCCAGGGTAAATTAGATGTTCTGTGTGTGCGTGTGTGTGTGTATGCGAGTATGCTGCTGTGTGTGTGTTACATCTAGCCTACTCTAGGTACAATGAACTAGTCAACCCTACAAAGAGAGAGAGGAACAAAGGGCCACAATAGTAGAAGTCCATCCAAATCCTCCTCAGAGCCACTGGAAAGAAAGAACCATTTACAGAGTGTCATAAAAATAGACTTGGACTTTTGGTTTTATTCATGCACCGAACATATTTGACAAGATTTAGGACATATCAGCCATGTTGACTTTGGATAGAGGTTCTCACAGGCCGCCTCTCTACTTGGCTGCAGGCAGCAGACCCATTGGCTGGAGAGGCTGGAGCTGAGCCCTTGGTCACCTGAGGCTCCCGTGCTGCTGTACAGTACTTACAAATGGCTGGTAATCAATCAGTAATTAATACGTCTCTTAGCCCACTGCTCAGCACTGTGGTATGTGTATATTTTAGGGCCTAAGCGCCTAAAACTAGCAAGTAGTAATGCAAAAGACACGCTGTGCTTATTACCGCTAGGCTACTTCTCGTTTTAGTGATCAATGTCCAAAACAGATTTTTCATTTGGATTAGTTAACTCTTACATATGCAAAAGGCATCTTCCCCGTTTTTTTTTTTTTGTTTTCCTTCTCCCTTTCAAATGACTGAATTGTGAAAGACTGAGACGTGTCGAATAGCTGAAAGTCGGCAGCCATGTGCTAACTTAGGCTTCCACTAGCAGACTCGGCCCCTCCTGACCCAATCTGATAATGAGGGCTCATATCTAAGGCATTTCGCTTGTGCACACGACATTCCGGGGAGCGCTGAAACACCGCTCCAGACGGCTTTTGTAATGTAAATGCTCGCAATTGGCTAGCGCATGCTATCGATCCCAAGCCGCTAAAAAAAAAAACACATTTAAGTCTTTCTTCGCCGCCTTCCTTCAAGTGCCACCGTGAGTAGCGGTTGTCTCCCCGTACACCAATGGATGCTTTTGTGATGAGTCAAAGTCTCAAATACACTGGGACAGTCACAACCCGACAAATATTTCTCGCGTGTATATAACGACACACATAATTAAATG
Source organism: Sardinella tawilis (assembly GCA_030264315.1). NCBI lineage: Eukaryota > Metazoa > Chordata > Actinopteri > Clupeiformes > Clupeidae > Sardinella > Sardinella tawilis. The sequence goes on along the minus strand of JASCQY010000104.1, from coordinate 2,791,300 downwards.
CAGTCTGGATGCTAGTTTTAGCATAAGCAAGCAGAGCTGTTGCTGGCCAGAACAGACATGACAAAACGAGTCTCGAAAATACTAAAGGGGTGGAGGGGTGAAGAGGTAGTTGGGGGGGGGGACAAAATCACTCCTCCACTAGGAACAGGATCACACTGGGGTCATATTTGATTTCTTCCAGTGGCCACCACATTTATAGGACATGCCACCTGAGACCTTAGGAAAATAATGGGAGACGTGTTGTGGCCGTGTGGATGTGGCCGTGAACAATATAGGCCCACAGCTGACCAGCTCTAGCTGAGACCGGGCTCTTCCAAATTTGCTCATTTGTTTCACAACAATAAACACGAATTACAGAAGCTGTCATAAGACACTCAGAAAGAGGCAATATGGGACTTTTCTTTTTTTTTTCTTCTTCTTTTTTTTTTTTTTTTGGCCGAAGAGAACAGCCATGGATGCTGTCGTTAGTCAGGAGATCACCCTGGGGACCTGTGGCCCGAGCCTGGGAGTTGCGTGAAGTGTTTACTTAACCCTTCGCCCACCCTCTCTCCCCCTCCTCCCCTCTCCTCCCCTCTCCTCCCCCTCCTCCTCCTTCATATGGCTTTCCATTGTGCAACGCCGCACAACATTTGTATTGTTTACAGTGGCAATACATGGATAGGTTTGGCCTATTGGCCAGAGCAGAGCTAAATTGCTGCCTGCTGTTAAAACATGCTTGTCAGCTCAGCGCTGTGGGCCCGTCGTGCCCAAGGGAGCCGGTCTGCCTGAACTCTTCACATAATTGGCCCCGTTTCTGAAAGGAAGGACTCAAAACAAGTGGGACAAGCAAAATATGAATAATGTCATCCATGCTGCGATTGTTTAAAATGTATTAATTGATTTATTAATTCAATAAATCCACCGTCACCGTTTTGGAACGTAAACTGTGCTACTCTAACAAGCCCCTCACCACTGCCTTATAAGCTAAGGTAGCGCTCTTGTGTTTGGGGGAAAACTACAATCTCTGGCGATAACAGCAGCAAAAGGTGGGCGTTTTTTTTTTCCAAACCGTGAGCCCAGATCAGGTTGGGGCAGTTTGCTTGTTTCTTCTGGGGGATAATGTGGGGGGGGGGGGACTCTCCTCTCCCGCTCTTGTTTGTCCTGGCTTTTGTGCGCTTGCTGTTTGCTCAAAGGCCCCTAACTGACTCCACAGTGCCGGGCATGTGTGCTGTTGCTGCAGCCGCCGCCAGCGCCGCCGCCGCCGTCGTCTTTGTCTGCCCACGCCCAGGCAGCCCACGATGGCATCCAGAAAACGAGCTAAAGCGCGGCGGGGAGAGGGGAGCCCAGGCTCGCCCACAGGGTGTGCCCAGATCGCACGGTGAGTCATCACCCACCTACCCCACCTACCGCACCCCTCCGCCCCTCCAGCCCTCATTGTCAGGCAGAGGTGCTCGCACGCTTTGATCTCGCTACTTGTCTGCTCATCAAGAAATCTCGAAATCTCGTCGGCCTTCGCGTCACAGCTCCCTGAAGGATTACACTGCTCCACTCCTGGACTTCAGGGCCGTGTCCAACACTCAAAGGCTACAACTGAGCTTGAAAAAAAAAGCCATCAAACGAGACAAGGCAAGAGGAAGTGGAGAAAAAAAAACTCTTATTGTGTCACTACAGAAAAATGACACGTGTTCGCTACCCTTTATACAGTAGTACACAACCTTGTGTTGCAATGACTATGAATGTTCCTCTACTCTAAGGCCAGGAGGGTCAGTTTAAACAGCGTGATGCGTGGAAGAAGCCATTTTAATCAGATATGCTCACTGTCCTATCAACTGTCCTTCGTCTGAAGAAATCAGCCAAAAACTTAGTATCTCCAAATAAATAAGTCATTTACTGTCAAGACTAATTCTTTGTATCTTGTCGTTTTCTCCAAATAATAAATAATCAAGAAGTTGTTTCTAAAGCTCGTTGAGGAATGGAGAGCTCTTTCTAATGAGCATAGAGGCAGAGAGCCCATGATAGAGTCTACCTTCACAGCCCTAATTTCATTCATTGTCCGCACAAAGAGCCAGTGTGTGTGTGTGTGTGTGTGTGAACAACATGGTCGCCCGTCCCAATGGAAACTCTTACTTCAGTGCTTGTGCTGCAGAGGTGCCTATTCATTCACTCTCATGACCAATAATATGATGGCTCTCCTTCCTCTCTTCAGCCCAGGGCGAGCACACACACACACACACACACACACACACACACACACACCCACACACACACCCACACACCCACACACACACACA
>JASCQY010000104.1:2721597-2731675 GCA_030264315.1 Sardinella tawilis | reverse complement strand
ACAACACAACACAACACAACACAACACAACACAACACAACACAACACAACACAACACAACACTACACTACACTACACAACACAACACATCACAGCACAGCACAACACAGCACAGCACAGCACAGCACAGCACAGCACAGCACAGCACAGCACAGCACAACACAGCACAGCACAGCACAACACAACACAACACACTTCAGAACACAACACAACACAACACACTTCAGAACACAACACACTTCAGAATACAACACAACACAACATAACACTACACTACACTACACAACACTACACAACACTACACACTTCAGAACACAACACACTTCAGAACACAACACACCACAAAACTACACTCCATAACACACCACACACTGAACACAGCACTGAACTCCGTTCATAACACATCATCCATCACAGCACAACAAAGTGGTATTGCTGTGCTATTTTGAATATGAGTATGACTACTTGAAAGCAGTTTCATTTTTACATGGTTGAAGTTTTCAAATGCATAGTACATATCATCTATAGTGTTTTTAACATACATTGTCCACTCTTTTCAGTTTTTCATGTTGTTTCTTTTTAATTGTGTTGTCTGTTTGCTCTTCCTTCCTGTGTCCCCAGCGCCAGAGAACAATAAAAGAGGAGCACAAATCTTATTACGCAATCAGCACTGCCTATGTGTACGGCCAGGAGAAGTACCTGCTGGTGAGCTCCTCTGCCATTGTTCCTTCAGTAATGCACACATGGCTTAGGGATCCGCTCTCATCCTCGGAGAGCGCCTGCTTCTGCCACCGCTTTAAGATGGACTTTACAGAAGTTGAGATGTTTATATAATATCAATATATAAACATCTCAAAAGTAGCAACATGGATATGAATTTGCAAATTGATGTTAGCTGTAAGAAATCCACATGTCTATGCAATGCATCCATTCCTGTGAAAAAAGTATTTAACTAAATTCAACTGAAACAACCGTAATCTCAAATGTCTTTGGTTATAAGAGTGTTTGAGTGGGGAGACTGTGGTTAGCGCCAGAGGTCGGACATACTGTAATAATTCACCATGGAGTCTTTTAATGAAGTCGTCGGAATTGACTTTGCCTCAAGTAATCCTGACTAACGCTGACATGTTTCCTGCCCGTCTCTCAGCTCCATGAGGTCTTCCCAGATTTTGATTTCCTGTCGGACGCCGAGCTGTCCTGCGACGTTGTGTGCCTGATCTACGACGCCAGCAACCCCTTCTCATTTGAGTACTGTGCAAAAGTCTTTAAGGTAATTTAAGGTCTTGTCCCTTGTTGGGATTTAAATGCATTTCAACCAGTTTTCTACCTACTGATCTAGAATCTGTGAAAGGCCCTACTCATTCTGTGAGCCCATTGGCTGACTTGACCCAGTCAAAGTCCTTTTAAGGCAAGTCCCTCCACTCGGCAGCCATGTTGTTGACGTCTCTGGGACGTTATTTCAGATTACTGCCCGAAGCCCTATCTAAATGAATGGGGAAATATGGATATCTCCAGATCAGAAGGTCGTACCCACTTAAAAAGTGCATTGCATCAATCCCTGTTAAAATCTGAATTGAATGATGCAAATATTTTTGTGGGGGGTGCCCAAATAACGCTTTAAAATGCATAATTCCAAACATGAATTTGCTCACTGCGTCTGCGCAAACATTCGCCACTCTGGCTATAATAAACAAAGGCTAACTGTCAATCATGGCACTTTGAACAACGTGATTGGCTACTTTCACTGCAGGGCAGGACTCCAGTTTATGAATTCAGCCATCTTTGCTTAACGAAATGTCTCAATGCATATCAGTAGGGCGGTTTGGGAAGTGCTGTGTCTCCTCCTATAAAGTGTCTCTGACCCAGTCCATTATTCATGAGCACCTTGTCATAGCGAACGAAGGAGCTTAAGTCAGAGAGGAGACAAAGTGTAGTATGCGTGGGCTAAGTAATCCAAGTAAACACATCAGCCTCCAAATGCATCTTTTGATTTTCTGAAATCAGTTATTTTATTTCATCCTGTGTATAAGCACACCTATACATACACACAAACACACACACACACACACATACACGCAACACACACACACACACACACACACATACACGCAAACACACACGCAAACACAAACACACACACACACACACACACACACACACACACATTTCAGAACACACAAAAGGCCAGTAGTCATCATCACCGGCTGTTGGTTTTGGCCCCCAGCAATACTTCATGGACAGCAAGACGCCGTGCATGATGGTGGCCTCGAAGGCGGACCTACCGGAGGTGAAGCAGCAGTATGCTCTGGCCCCGCTTGACTTCTGCCGCAAGCACAAGATGCCACCGCCGCAGACCTACACCTGCAACACGGCCGCCGCGCCAAACAGGGACATCTTCATCAAGCTCACCACCATGGCCATGTACCCGTAGGTGTCACCCGCACCCCCACCCCCCTCATTCCTGCCAAACATACACACACACACACACACACACACACTCACAGAGTTGGTGTACGTTATGCAAATCTGATTTTTTAAATCTGGTACAGTTGTTGGATTTAATCATTTCAGTGATTACAAGGCACATGCTTTCTTAAGAGAAGGTACTCTGGTTTTACAAATATTTTAGTAAGTAAGAAAGTTTTATTTTGTAAAGCACATTTAGCTCGGAAGGCAGTGAGGGACAAGAAAATGAAGATGTTGAAAATTAACTTGTAATCAGTTACAGCTGATATCTCTTCGTCACTCATCAGATGGCCCTTGTTTTGTTTACATGGGTCAGATATTTACTTAACTTCCTTTGGGATTAATAAAGGCTATCTATCTATCTATCTATCTATCTATCTATCTATCTATCTCTCTATCTCTCTCTCTCTCTCTCTCTCTCTCGTTCGGCCACAAGTGGGCAGTAGTAGAGCCTCCTTTAGCATCAGACTGTGGAGCCCCAGTGGTGGTTCACGCACACAGTACAGTAAGGTCATTAGTGAACTGCCGAGGCCAATAAGGCAAAGATCCGCAGGTTTCTTTCCCATGAACTCTGAAGGGGGATTTTTTTTCCCCTGTATGGCAACCTGCAGGACGTCTCTGGATTATGTAATCCCCACTCATCGGAGCTGTAATCCCTCCGCATAAACAACTGAGCCCACAGCAGCACATGATCCCCCCCCTCCCCCCACCACCCTAATTTAATCCCGCAAACATAATCTGCAACATATGACATACTGTACTACAATATTTAATCTAATCTGTGTTGAGTCAGTGTTTACTTGCTAATTATGGCCATGCACACGCGTGGGCGATTCTGTCCAGCGACACGGTGAAGGGTGACTCTGAAGGCTGTGTGTGGGGCGATTTTTTTTTTTTCACTTTCTCCTCTTCTGACCACCATCTCTCTTTCAGTGGCTGCGGTGCTGAAGAGCAGCATTACCGGGGGTGGACACTGCTGTGCACTAACAGCAACACTGTGTGTGTGTGTGTGTGTAGATGTGTGTGTTTCTTGTGTGTATAACTTCAACAGTCTTATTGCTTGAATTGTGCTTGTTTGGGAAGGGACTTTATGTGTGTATACTCTTTAATAATCTTCTCCTCAGTGGGTGGTTGGTTGCGTGTGTGTGTGTTTTCATATGCCCTTCTATCCTCTATTTGGGCTGTGTGTGTGTGTGTGTGTGTGTGTGTGTGTGTGTGTGTGTTTTTTTCTTCTCTCAGTCACGCTCGTCTCCGCTGCATGTGCACTTGCAACCGGTGCACCTTCTGTCTCTGTCAGAACTTCCTCAACTCGGAGCTGATGCAGACGGTCAAGGCCAAAATCTACACCGTCATTTTCAGCAGGTTCTCCTCACTCGTCTCTCTAGCCGAACAGAATTCAAAAGCAGCCACACGTTCATCTCATCATTCCATCCTTTCTGTTCTCCTTCATCAGATTCATGTCCGTCACTGTTTCTTTTGTCCTCGGGTCTGTGGGCCTCGACGGGCCTCGTTGGCCCTGTTCCTGTTAGTGTGGGCATCACGTCTTTGTCGTCTATGACGCTTCATCTCTGTGTTTGTGTTTGCCTCGTTACTAAGACCTGTCGGCCATTTTTCTCTTCCTCCTCAGTTTCTCACCTTCGTTGCTCATCTGTCCACCCTGTTTACTTGTGTTGCAATTCATGCTTTGTGTGTCTCTTAACACTTTCGTTTGACCTTTTAGCTTTTCACTTTCAAACTGTTGTAGAGATATGATCTTCACACAGATTAGTTTTTTTTACAAATCAGCATCTCACACGCACACTTCCTCTTTCATGATTAAATCTCATGCCTGTTCTACATGGGGGACACATTAGTAGTTTTTTTATTTTCAGAAATGGCAAAGGACATTATGTCTTACGGTTTTATTTCAACCTGCCACAGTCTGTCAGAGCATGTCTTTGCTATAGAGACTTAAAGATAAGACAAGCATTCTAATCTTATTAAGGACTTTCGCCAAGTAGCAGACTTGTGTGCATCGTGTTACATGCCGTTTCTTTAAGTCTTTCATTTTGCTGCACATTACATAAATGTATTACACACAGTCTCTGGGCAGCCAGTGTAGAAGCACATTTTTATTCTGATATAAACTTTTCACTCCACCCCCCCCCCCTCCTCCCCACTTCCTGTTCTCTGTGTCCATTCCTCAGGCACATGACACAGGCCGATCTGAAGAGCTCCACCTTCTGGTTGAAAGCGAGCGTTGGAGCCACAGTGTTTGTGGTGCTGGGCTTTGCCATGTACAGAGCCATGCTCAAGGCACCCCGGTGATTGGAACCCTCCTGACCGCAACCCTTCATGACAACCCCCCCCCCCCCCTTTCCAGAGGTGTCCACCCACCACACACACACACACACACACACACACACACACAACCCACACAAAACCATTCTCCAATCAAAGACTTGCAGTCTCCACTTAGAAAGGTTACATCTAGTTTTGTATGCCAGTGGGTATCATTCTCTCTTGGGTCTGTGGTGTTATTGTAAGTATTTGTATTTATACTGACTAGACATTCTCAATGCCCACACACTACTGTATGTTGAGGCTTTGGCTCCTAAAAACTAAGATCTTGGAATAAGTAACAGGAGATCCTTGGGCATCCTTGTGAATAATGTATATGTTTGTGTAAATAGGTAAATATATCTTTCCCCAATGAAATGTAAAAAAAAGGGAATTGTGTTGGATAATAAGCTTTCAGACACCAGCTGTAATGCACACATTGGTTCATGAAACATTACATTCAGCTGAGTTTAGTTTTTCAAGCAGGTTTTCTGCATTTGTTATGGTCAAATTAGTGTTACCATTTGACAAGAGAACTTTGAAATCGGTGACTTATAAGATGTGAACGGATAAGCTAGATGTAATAAAATAAAACAATGTCAATTCTTTCCAGATACTAGTTTTGCATGTGTGATCATGCATCAAGAGACTGACGTGTCCATAGCACATAATGTTCAGTGCACTCCGCACTACCTGTATCGTGTCCAGCAAGGCGTTGGTCCCATATACATACACATGTACACACACACACACACCCACACTGGCACTGTGTGTGACGCATTAAAGGTTCCTAGTGCTTTAAAACCTGACGTCCATTCCTCAGACTGGATGTGCATGCATTGCTGTGGCATCTTATCTGACACTATCTGTGTAGCATTCTCACTAAGGGAAGAAAACTACATTCCTCTGTGTTGTCAAAGAGATCCCCCTCCCCCCACCTCAAGGACATGATAAGTTGAGAGTTTGTTCTAAATTAGGGTTGTTGTTTTTTTTTTCATACTTTCCAAAGTTTACAATAAATGGGTGCTGCTAAAGCGATGGCTGTTGTCTAGTGACTTTGTTGCATCTACAGGACCTGCTCCCTATGGCAAACAAACTTAGAGGAAAGTTCATTCAAAGGCACATTGTACAGTATCTGTCGCAATGATTCAACACAAACCATGTTTATCATATTTTCACGGCTCCAAAAGAAAGACCTGTACTGCCCTCTGCAATGCAAGAGGCAACAAGTGAAAAAAAAAACAGTTCAGTAGCGCTTCACACTCAGTGCTCAGCTCATCACACTCTCCTCATGTGTGCATGCCATACAATCATAGTACAGGACAAAGACAACATGAAGGACCCATTTCCCATTTCTCCCATTTCCACACACTGTTGCTCTTCCTCAGTCCAATCCAAACTGTTCCAAATCCATGAAGGAAAACTTGCTCCTCTTTGCTGTTGATGATCACCAGGTCTCCTCCGCTGTTTTTGCAATGCTGTCTGCTTTCAGACCAAGTTTTGTTTGAAGTAGAGATGAGGTAACATTTGGTGTTGAAATATCTCCATCCCGAGGGACATCTCCTCTCCAGTTTTGAAATTCTGGCTTGAAGCTGGCCGTTAGCAATGAGTAGCTCCTGTACCCGTGTCAGGTTGCTGTTGCTGGCCAAAAAATTATCTTTTTCTATGGTTACATTTATGTTGGCGATGAGTAGCTCCTGTACCCGTGCAGTCAGGTTGCTGTTGCTGGCCAAAAGATGATCTTTTTCTATGGTTGCATTTGTGTTGGCAATGAGTAGCTCCAGTACCCGTGTAGTCAGGTTGCTGTTGCTGGCCAAAAGATGATCTTTTTCTATGGTTGCATTTGTGTTGCTTGCTAGCAGTTGTGTCTTCTCAGCCTCAAGGTGTTCTTTCTCCACGGTAATATTAGCACAATTTTCTAGTTGATGCTTCCTCTCAGCCTGCAGCCGATCTTTCTCCATAATATATCTGACCGCCAATCCCATGTTTAATGCCAACAGCAGAACACAGAACAGTCCCAGACACACAGAGACCCATCTAATGTTCTTCACTGCTCCGGGGGGCTTAGAGGCTGTACTGCTGCTGGGTCTGTCTGAAGCACACATATTGGAGATATTTTTCTCTTTTTCTGAATCATCCACTTGAGAAGTGGGACTCATATCAATGCCATCCCAGTTTGCGTATATGTGCGCCTCTGCCATATTGTCCTCTGTCTCCTGTCTGGTACTGCTGAAGTATTGATAAGTTGTAGCTTGTGTGTCTTATGACTGCGTAGGACAGTGTTTCTAACACACAGTTGTCTCAAACCACATTTGTCTCAAACCACACTGATGTGCTTGACACATGGTTGAGATCTTGAAAGTATAACGGCTGCAGGCTAGTCTAGCTGTTCCAGAGCATATATATAAAGCTTCTCTCCCAAGACCTATACAGCTTTTTGGTCGACTAGCTAGGGCATTCGCCTCCCGACCCATGGTTGCTTTGTTGTTGTGAGGTTGCGGGTTCGAGTCCCGCACAAGATGACCTCTGTTCACAAGGTCTATGAAGATCAGTAGACCTAGTTTACATTGTCTCAGGACATGATGTTGAGAGTAAGCCTGACTCTTTCATGCTCAGCACAGCTGTAAAACATAACGTAGCCTACTGCAGGGATGCTGGAAGGAGGGTAAAGAGGGTTCTCTAGCACCCCAAACTTTCAGGGCTGGAAAACTCCAAGTGACTTCCAGCATCAGCACTGAATGTTCACATTTGAGATTGAGAATGGAAATGGAAAATTTACACTGAAATTTCTATTTTCTTTATTCCACCTCAATACAATATGTTAAGGTACAGCCATATTTGTCACTCAAAACAAATTTTGGCTGGGCCTATCTGTCTTGATAGATGACCTCTTGGTATAAAAATTTGTTTGCCTAATGCTAATGACATTTAGCCTATTTACATTTCCTTTGCAAGACTGTAGACTGTAGTCTGTAGTTCCTGGCAAAAACAGACTCATTGAAGGGAAGCTAATACTCAGATGCAGATTTTATGCCAAGTTATGCAATGTCAGGAAGCACATGGGAACACAAAAACATCAGGAAAAGTCAAAGCCTTATGCAGCCAATGAACATATGATAAAGATATGATAAAGAAAATTAATGTTAACCCTAGTGCTAAAAAGGCAAAGGCCACAATTGACCGATCGCAAAGCCACGCCCCCCTTGCTATTTCCATCAAGCAAAGCCATAGGCATACCATTGCAAAGAGCTAGCAGCTTGACAGACTTCGTCGTTACCATGTTGCGTTGCTATGCGTATAATTGGTCAGTTGCCGTTCTTGGGTGGAGTTTGCTATCAGTCAGTTGCTCTGTGCTAGCATGTGATCATACCGGACAGGCATGCAAAGTACAGTCGCATTTACATCCTCTGTGCTGCGACTTACTTTCAGATGCACCGCACAAAGTGTGGTGGTGTGATCGTACCATACTTCCTGAAAAAGTTTGTCTCAAATGTGGGTGAAAGCAGCTTTAGTCTGCTTCACAGTGAATCTACTGACATCAGTCAAATACCTGGGAGTCAACATTTGGTATTTTAGTGAGACCAAGCTTACCATAATATCAACCTTTCTGGGCCTTGTTGAGTTCAAGGTCAACTGGTCATGCTGTTGTGGCATTCTAAGTGCGGACTCCAAAAGAATAATGGAATAGGGGATAGGGATGAGCGTGGCCTCAGTTATGATGAGCTTGAATTGTTTACGGATTATTTTTTTATTTGACTTTTTCAAAGTCAATACTACAGGTGAGGTCCAGCTGAACATCAAGGCGTTTGAGGCTGCCCAAGACAAGCTGTTGGACATCTTGCTCTGCATGTGCTGCTTGGTGCTGAATGATCCAATGGCAAATATTGATGTACTCAAATAGATGCCAACAGATGGATACATCAATTCAAATCAAAACCTTGGTTATCTGTTTTGGGTCTAAGCTGAGCTCCGCCCTGAGGATGACGGCAACATCCGAAAGCCGTGTGTGGCCTTTACTGCCTCCCTCACTACAGAGCTGAGGGCAAGATTACTGAACAACACTGAAGCACTTTAAAATGGAGAAAACTCACCTGTGGACAGTGGACGTACAGTAAAAGATATGGGCATTTAGGGATGCAGCTGGTGTTAACTCATTTAAAGGACTAGCCAGGGCTGCTGTGTCTGTGTTGTCTTTGCCACACTCAAATGCTGAGGTGGAAGGAGCATTCACTCAGATTGGATTGCCTTACAGATCCTTAATTTCATCTTTGCACTCAGCTCCTCTGTGCTTGAATCACTCCTTGTTATGATTGGTCCAATTGCGTGCAGTGAGACTTTCAAATGCGTGCTTGGTCCCGCCGCAAGAATTAGGCCATTGATCCTGGCCAGTCCCCTAATCTGAAATATTATCAGGGTTTGGATCTCCAGGCTAGCTGGCATAGGAGGTAACAATAAAATAGAAATAAAAAATAGGAATAAAAATTGGGCGATACAAGATTGTTCAACAATGAGCATACTCACACTGATCAGTCATCATGCAGACCTGCACAGGTACGGACATAAACACACGCAAGAAACAGAGACAAAGTAGATACTGTACGTACATACATCAGTTCAGTCACCCTATTGTTATGGGTCCTACAGACATGGATCAGTAATAAAAGCCAACATGTTTATGAATCCATACATTGTAATTTGTGACTTTCTTGAAATGATTCTGCAGACATCTCACAAATGAAAGTGGCTTTGGGGCTACATGGGTAATCATGCCAGGAGGAGAGTGGATCACTTCCATAAGCTTCTATGACAACACAGTCTAAATAATATATAGCCTATAATAAACAACATATTATAATATGCAGGTATATACTGTATAGGCCTATATATAAACGCCTATTCAAACGACCACTATTTCTTGGCCACTGTTGACAGCCCTGTCGTTATCTTGCTAAGCTCACCCAACAACTCACAAAGATGGAGCTTTTTTAAAACTCTGAACTCACTAGGCAAAAATATTTCGGTCTATTGATTGTCCTCAGACTATATATTCATAGTCTGGCTTGTCTGGCTAGTGCCTTGTGGCAAGGCTGTGAGATGCAAACCTATCCAGGACTCATTGAACAATCGCCCAGGATGATGCCAAATAAGAAACAGAAACACCTGTTTTTCTGTTCACCTTTTCATATCTATTATCAGAGAAATGTACATCTTAGCTTCCTTTTGGCCTTTACAAGAGGAACATTGAAAGTTAATTTGAAAATTAACTTCTGCTGTATTGTGATGAAAAAGGGCAC
>JASCQY010000104.1:2705919-2718339 GCA_030264315.1 Sardinella tawilis | reverse complement strand
CCTCAATCAGTTTCGCGGGGCATATTCATTGCTGACAGCATCGTCTGCACGCGACTTAGGTCTGTTGACCTTGTTTATTTATTAGTAGCAGGAAGACCACAAACGTTTTGGGCTGATGACCTTCTTCAGTGTCTGTTTTTACCTACTTCCTCAATCTCCTAGAAGTCAGGTGGCAGGTGACATAACCTATACTGGTTGCAAGATATTTCATAGAAAAGGGACATAGTTTGGAAGATCTCAAATGGATAGGTATAGAACATGTGTACAGACCAGACAACGAAGGGGGAAAATATGGAGCAAAAAAAAACAAAAAACTTCTGGATGTAGGCCTACCATCAATGTTCAATGTCTCCAGGAGGATATTGTACAAAATTCAGAACTGAATTGAAAATGACCTAAATTCCAATTCAATGTGCTTTCTCAATGCTCATCACCAACTCTTTGACTTTGCTGACCTGGGGCAAGAACTCACAACATCGTGCTCAATGTCCATGTGCTGTGATGACGATAAGACAAGTGTTATTTTTGGGTTGAAAAACATAGTGGTTTACAGTCACAGAACACCACAAGAAGCAAAACTTCTGAAAGCAGAACCGTGAAAAAGGAAGCATGGTGCATGTACGGGTCAAATGTTGCATGCGCATCTTTAAATCAAAGGGGTCTCTACTCTCAGAGAACACGGTTTTTACTACAAGCTCCAGCAGTGGCAGACAGGAGTCAACAGACATGGCAGAAGAGGCAATCTATGAAAACCATGATGCCATCAGCATCAGGAGTCCCACTTCTCAAGTACACAATCCCGGAAAAGAGAGAAATGCCTACAGCAATGTGAGTGTTTCTGACAGACCAAGTCAAAAACACAGATGGGTCTCTGTGGGTCTGGGGCTGTTGTGTGTTCTTCTGTTAGCACTCAACGTAGGGTTGGGTATCAAAAGTTCAATGGGGAAAGATCAGCTCCTGGCTGAGAGGGAGCTCCTGCTAGCAAGTTACTCAAATGCGACCATGGAAAAAGGCCAGCTTATGGCCACTAACAGCAACTTGACTACACAGGTACAGGAGCTACTCATTGCCAATGGCCAGCTTCAAGCCAGGATCTCGAAACTGGAGAGGAGATGTCCCTCAGGATGGAGATATTTCAACACCAAATGTTATCTCATCTCTTCTTCAAACAAAACTTGGTCTGATAGCAGACAGTACTGCAAAGACAGTGGAGGAGACCTGGTGATCATCAACAGCAAAGAGGAGCAAGTTTTCATCCATGGATTGGAAAAGTGGATTGGACTGAGAAAAATCCATGGTGTGTGGAGATGGGTGGACAACACGCAAGCATCCACAGAATACTGGGATAAAGGACAACCAGGTGGTGTAGATGAGAACTGTGTTCTCGGCACAGCTTATGCAGGTGAAACATTCTCCTCCTGGCATGATTACCCATGTCAAGACAAACACGGTTTCATTTGTGAGATGTCTGCATACATATAATATTTCTAATTAATCTGTACTATCTCGAGACCCTAAACAACTTATAATGTGGATGAATCATCTATTTCATGATTGACTGATCCATGTCAGAGGAGTCTTTCAGGGCTCAGGGCTTAGGGCAATAGAGGCAACTTTGGGATTCATTCAACCACTGAAAAGGAATATTCTGAAAAGTTTGACCACATTGAGATGTCAACAAGGCAATGTGGTCCCTCAACAGAAAAAGGGGAATGCACCATAACTCTTATGCTACAGTATTTCAGTACAAGGCAAAACATTCTTCTGTTATGGTATTTAGTATTGTTTCTTTTTCTTTTGTTAATTCATTTTTTTAATCTGTGTGTCATTTTTAAAGCTTTTTAGGTCCATCTGACCCTTTTCTCTGACTGTACAGGAGTATAGCCTGTTGAACTGTATGATTTCCATTGTTGAGTCTCTATTTTTTGTCTCTTTATCAATCAAGCAAAGAAACAAAGATGTGTATTATGACACATGTGGTGTAGCCAACATGATTAAAAGTGTAAAACCTTTCTCCGTCTGTGTCATGTTTAAAGCTGCTCAGGTCCGTCTGACCCTTTTCTTTGACCTCCTGTTCAGGAATGTAGCCTGTTGAACATGACAGTGTTACAGTAGCTGCTTTTGTTACATGGTTTCATCTCCATTTTGAGTCTCTCATTTTTGTCTTTGACAATCAGTCACAGACATGTAGGACAAAGACACGTACTGTAGGCCTACATGATTAAATGTGTAAAATCTTTCTCCCTCGAAAGAACTGGGTAAACTCTTTCATTAGTTATGCAAAACACACGGTCAACTGGAAATACCCACATACATGTAAAACCACTGAGACATTAAACTGAGCACAAAGTGTGGTGAGAACTTTCAAAGCATAGAGACAGTGAGACCAAAGATAGAGGAAGGCCAACAGACAGAGAAGCAGCCCAAATTTGGAGGGACGCCTGTACAAAGAAGATAACTTGGCCTCTTCTTCTTTACAATATTTCTGTTGCACTATAGCCTACATGATGTAGTCATTGTACTGGATTTGTGTTAACAGCAGGTTTCTTGTCGTCTAGAATAATGTTGGTTTCCACCAAGGCTTACTCTTGTCTGGGATTAATTCCCCAATTATAAATATATATATATATAAAAATAAATTTTGGCCCTTATCCCTCAAGAACTCTTGTCAGCATTGTGATAGAACTTTTAAGACCACCAACCATGAAAGAGATGCTGGGGGCACCATGGCTCAGTTGGCTAAGGTGCTATACCATAAATCCGGGGACCCAGGTTCAAGTCTGGTTCAGGGTCATTTCCCAATTCTTCCCCATCTCTCTGTCACTCTCTCAATGAATTATAATAAAAATATATATATGTTTGAAAAAGAAATGAGGAGACACTGAAATGTCAGTCCAGATGAGGATGCTGCACACACGGCCACAAAACTGTATGATTTGGATGGTGGACATAGCCCACCATACAACTGTGTTTTCCTGTAGCCTACTGCATTTTTACAGTGAATGAATGACCCTTAGCTGAGACAGTAGACGGAAGTATAAAGCACATCATTAAGTGATCACTGATTTCAAAGAGTCATTGAAATGGTGCATCATGAGTTATTATTTTGCTGCATTTGAAAAAGGATAGTTTGATCTTCAGGACTCTAAACATGTTCTCGCCTCCTCAGATATGACTAATCAGCAGTGTGGCAAAGCCTTGCAAGTATGCTCAAGTATGTGGCTATGTGGTGTGACATTAAAGTTACCCTATTGTTACTTAAGGTGTGAACGTAGTGGCCCGCACTAACATCACCACAACACAACCAAAAGTGTGAAAAAAGAACAATGAAAGAGGAAGCCTTCGCATGAACCTGCTGCTGCCACATTGTTCATGCAATGTTGCATTTTGTGTGTGTGTGTGTGTGTGTGTGTGTGTGTGTGTGTGTGTGTGTGTGTGCGTGTGTGCATGTGTGGGTTTAAATCAGAAGAGACAAGTCTTAGCCCTTAGTTGTAAATGTCACTGTAGCTGCAACAGTAGCCTCAGACAAGACAACATGGCAGAAGAGGACATCTATAAAAACTGTGGTGCCATCAACATGAGGCCCACCTCTGATTTAGGAGGAGAGCAAAATGTCAACAATGCGAGTCCTTCTGGCGGACCTGAGGAGGCTCCAGTCTCCATGTCCTCTGGAGCAGTGAGGAAGAACTATACCAGATGGTCAGCTGTGGGTCTGGGACTGTTGAGTGTTCTGCTGTTAGCCCTCAACATAGGACAGGGTGTCAAATATATCACAGAGAAAGGCCAGTTCCAGGCTGAGACGGACCACCTGCTAGCAGGCTATGTGAATGTTACCATGGAGAAGGAGCATCTAGACACTGACATGGAGCACCTGCTAGCAAGCTATGCGAAATTAACCACGGAAAGAGAGCAGCTTGATGTTAAGATGGAGCACCTGCTCGCAAGCTATGTGAATGTTTCTATTGAAAGAGACCAGCTTGATGCTGTGAAGGAGGACTTGCTAGCAAACTATGTGAATGTAAGCATAGAGAATAGTGAGTTTTCAGCCACTTATACCAACCTCACCAGACAGGTGGAGGAGTTACGCCTCACCAACGGCCAACTTCAAGCCAGAATCTCGAAGCTGGAGAAGAGATGTCCCTCACGATGGAGATACTTCAACACCAAATGCTACCTCATCTCTTCCTCCATGAAAACTTGGTCTGAGAGCAGACACCACTGCAAAGACAGCGGAGGAGACCTGGTGATCATCAACAGCAAAGTGGAGCAAGTTTTCATTCATGGATTGGGAACGGTTTGGATTGGACTGAGGAAGAGCCTGGGCGAGTGGAGATGGCTGGACAACACTGAGCTGTCCTCTAAATACTGGGGTAAAGGACAACCAGACGATGCTCATGAGGACTGTGTTCTCATTGAAACTTATGTAAGCGATCCATTCTCCTCCTGGCATGATTACCCATGTAGCCTCAAAGCCACTTTCATCTGTGAGATGCCTGCATACATCTAAGAAAGTCAGTTTCATTTGTTTTTTTTTCTTTTGTAGGCCTAATATGTATAGTTGCTTAGGCTTTGGAGGGCATTGGGATTCAATCACAGAAAACTTACTTTTCTGACAGAATCAATCAACACAGGCCTAATTGAGATGCCAAGGATCAGTGATATCTTTTAACAGTAATCTGGATTCAGTAGCTTAACTGCAAATCTCTCAGATGTTTGTCAATTTAACTCTTCCTGTGGGCATTTCTTGCAACAACTAGCATTATATTATCACAATATGCTTTGTTTAATTTTTCTTTTGTTGATTTACAACTCTATCTTTAGGACTGTTTGTTAGAAACCTTTGTTATTGTAGAAGATGTTGGCTATGTTATTTTTTTCCATGGAAGACAGAAATAGGTAAGAAAATGACTATAAAAGTGCAGGTACAGTGCATGTGTGCATCATTAGTCCAGCAAATCACAGTAAGTCTAAGAATGAGGGCTGTGAAATTATCGAATTTTGATTCTTAGGTGAAATTATCTCCAAAGTGATATAATCGAGTTAAAATGTGTATATTTGGCATTTGTCGAGGAGATGCACATGTGCAGTTCTAGGTTACAAATTGTTTTGTTGGAGAGAAATGCTAAATAGATTCATCATATTTTCAAACTCAAAAGTAATTGTTGGAATCATGATGGTCAGTATTGACCAAATTAATTGTGAATATGATTTTTTCCCATAGGCTGAATGGAGATAGAATTGTCTCAGAAAGATTTATACATATAATGATATAGAAATCGTACGTTTATAAATATACACAACAAATATAGTATTAAAATGTGACATACACATAAAATTACTAATTTGTATACATACATGTGCATTTGTAAATACATTTTTTGAGATTTGAAAATAAATATGTTAGACTTTGTATGTGGATTCTGCATTTGTGGATCGCTTTTTGTCTTTTCTCTATGGGGTTACTCTTGTCTCCTTTATATTTGTAAATGCACAGAGGGTGATCTATAAATAGTCTTTGGTTTGCACATGCATTTTTATATCAACAAATACAAATGCAATATTTGTAACTTGTATTTTTGTCTTTACAAATAGAGAGTCTGAGCTGTTACCTTTTTCTCTGACATTCTGAGCAGGAATATAAGCACATAGCTGCAGCTTATGAGGCCATAAGTCAAGTCAGGGCCACATTATTATTATTATGGGATAAAGTGCCCCCGGAGCAAAAATGTATATTGGCAATTCCAGCGTTATGGACGTGACATTTGCATGCAAATTCATGAACTAAATGTCCCATAACTTTGTCAAGCATAGCAACATTGAACTCTGCAACTTCCATAACTGAATTCAGACAAACGCTCAAAATTCATGTCATGGTTTACATCATGAGAATATACGCCTTTTAATTTGCGTCATGGACGTGACATAAAATGGACAAGCTTTTATGGGAGGTTACAGTTTTTTCATAAAGTCAGTGAAGTTTACAGAGTCACACAGAAATCCTTTGGTTTATATTATGGAGGAGACCTAAATGAACACAGAAAAAAAACTTGGTCGTAAATTAGTAATTTCTGATTGGAGTTATTTTGGGAAAACTGGCGTTATGGATGTGACATTTTTGTGTTATGGATGTGACATAGCTGGACCAAACAGGTGTAAAAACATAATTTCAACAAATTGAACAGTGTGAATTTTACACCGTAAGAGTTTATTTGTGTCCAAACTGGACACAATTGAACTCTGTAGAGTAAAATACTGTATACACTGTCCGATTTGCTGTGGTTGAGATTTACTTTTCTATGGAATTGCCCATATATGTAACCACTTTTCCTTTTTGACTTAAAGTGATGAGTGAGAATCTAAATGACCTGAAGTCATGAGAAACGTGGCCCACATAATTACATGTGTAAAACCTCTTCTCCTCCTCTTCTCTTGCGGATAAGGACCAGGCCTATCTCAGCACTTCACTGGGCAGGAGATGATAAGTAGCAGTTACACAGGTTATCCACTAGGGGGTTTTGGTGCCTAAGATGAGATCTGCTCTTCAAAGGGGCTGATATAAAAAGATAATGATCAGTGAATTACTGCTCGTTCAACCCTCTCTGTATAAGTTGTGTTCGGATGAGCTATGAACTATATACATTCAAAGTGTACTTCCAACAGTGAAAAAAATTAAACAAGCAGTCGTTGTTGTTGTTGTCAGTTATGTGTGAAACTCTTGACATGTAGGCCATGAACCTTTTAACGCGTTTCTCTACAGCTTCCTCTGGCTGGGTTGTGAAATGTGCACGGGTGTGTGGTAGTTTGTTGATAACAGGCTGCAGCAATAAAGCACGGTCACCACGAATGTGTGTCACACTGTGCTGCTCTCTCTCTTCAAGCTGACTGTGGCTACAAAAGGTTTGCTGTACTTGCTTGGATGGTGAATGCAGTGGTGATACTTTGTAGGAATGTATTCTGTATTAAGACTAATGAAATGAAGTATTATGAAAACTGATTCTGGACTTGCAGAAATCAAAGGTAGTCCATAGTCCATGGCGTATGATTTTAAAGAGGCTTTATTGAAAAAAAGTATAAAAAATAATTTTAAGACTGTACAATAGATAATGAATCAATTGTATGACACAGATATTGCCGAAAATTAGACTATAAAACAAAACTATAAATAAAATGATAAACGATGAAACTAAAATGTGTATTTACACATTTTGCATGAGACCAATACAAAAAGAAGCTAAAAACAACAGAAGCGCCTTTTCCAAAGCCAGATGTACAGCTCAAGATGTCTTTGCTAGCAAGGGCTTCAACACTGTCTTCCCTGTGAGCCAAAGTCAAAAGAAGAAAAGTGCACTGTCTAACTAACGGGTAGAGCCCCTTGCAGCATGAACATGCCACAGCCCCTTCAAGAAGCCACCCACCAATCCCACTCAGGGGCCCTCATGCCAACCCTCCCCTACTCCAGCGATGCCCAGGGGGTCTCCTCTCTCTTGGTGAGAAGAGAGAAGTTGAACGCGCGGAACTTGCACGATGCCTTCCGTTACCCTGGTAACAAAGTGGAATAGGAGGAGGCAGGAGGTTTTGACGCCGTCGAGCTCCATGGGTGCCTGGGGAGCTCAGTCCCCGCTTCCCACCCCGAACAGCTCCAGCAGCTCCTTGCAGTCGGGGTCGATGAGGTCGGCCGGCTTGTCCCCGTCCTCGTTCTCGGCGTTCACGTCGGCGCCCTGAGACAGCAGGTACCTATGGAAGGGGAGGGAACAGAAAGAGGGTGACTTTTAACAGGGCCCAGCGAGCGTGTATATGGAGTAGAGCTGCTGCTGCTATGACCATGGCCCTGTGAGAGCACTCTGACCTATGCCCGTGTGTGTGTGTGTGTGTGTGTGTGTGTGCGTGTGTGTGTGTGTGTGTGCGCATGCATGCCTGGGGCAGAGGGCAACGCTATGTGAGGCTCAGGCATGTGCACTATCCTCTGCTTTAGTTTCACCCCTCTCATATACCCTGTCTCATATGACCTGAGACGCTGCTCCTATGTGTGTGTAGCCAATGAGCATTGACATGCATTCGAATGTGAGCACGTTTCCCTTTGTTTTGTCTGTTTCTTTTTGTCAACAGACAGGATGATTTAAGAGGGGAAGTAAGAACAGGCAAAAAGTGAAGAGTTTTCAAGTGCTTCTATGAGGTGGCCAAGCGTTTGGTGGTCCATTCTGTGTGGGGTTTATAAACGTCTGGTGGTCCACTCTGTGAGGTTTATAAGTATGTGGTGGTGGTGGTGGATGTGCTAAAGGTGTAAAGGAGCTCACCTGGCGATCTCGGGGAAGCTGTCGCTGCAGGCCATGTGAAGAGGCGTCCAGTCTTCCTCGTCCCGCTGGTGGATGTCGGCCCCCAGCTCCACCAGGAGCTTGACGCAGGCCAGGTTACCGGACAGCACGGCCTCATGAATGGCTGCCATGCCTGCATGTCAAGACACGACCGAAACTCAGAGACCAGAACTCAGCTCTCCTTGCAACGCTTCATGCAAAGCCAGCATTTGGTACATGTTTATCTAAAGCTTTCATTTATTAATAAGTAAGTAAGTAAGTAAGTAAGTAAGTAAGTAAGTAAGTAAGTAAGTAAGTAAGTAAGTAAGTAAGTAAATAAATAAATAAATAAATAAATAAATAATAAATTCTGCTCCAGATTGGTTATTGAGTGAGAATACAATCACTGACTTAAAAAAAAGGAATCTGCTGACTGGGACAGTAGAGTCAGGAGACTCACCGGAGTGGTAGATGAGGTCCAGGCTCACTCTCCTGGCCCGGACGAAGCGACCGATGCGCTCCAGCTCCCCTGTGCGCACGTAGTCGTGGAAGAGGACTTCGTTGGGGAAGTGGACGCTGCGGAAGGGCTTGAGAGAGGAGGAGGAGGAGGAGGGAGAGGAGGAGGCCGGCTTGGCGCAGTCCTTCTCCCCGAAGTCTTTGGTGGCGCAGTCCTTTGCCAGGCGCCTGCGATAACCGATGGTCTTAGAGATGGGATATTGCAGGTACTTCATCTTCTCAGAAAAGCGTTGTGAGGTTATTGAAAAGAATGAAAGAAGTCAAGATACAAGAAGGTTGCAGGGGTGTAGTACAGTCCTCAGTGTCTTCAGTGGATCAGGGTCTTCTCTGTTGAAGGCGATCGAGATGATGATCTCTGGATTCTCTGGATCTGATTATAATTCTTCTTGTCTTGTCTCCTCGGAGGGGGATGTCCTAGTGTCTTGTCTCAGTGTCTGTCTGTCTGTCTGTCTGTTTGGGCGGTGTGGTGGGAGTGATCTGGCTGAGAGGGCCGACCCATAGGGCTCTATATACCCTCTGTGGGGCTATTTTGGGGGCTGTCACCTCACAGATCAAGTGACTGAATTAGAAAGATGAGTGGCCTAAACTGGTCCGGCCCAGCATACAGTCACTGCCTACTGGGCTGCAGCCAGCCAGGGGGTAACCTCAGCTTCTGTTTTCACCACAGGCCCATGAGAAACTTTTTTTAACCCACTGCAACTGCCCTCCACCCCCTCCCTCCCTCCCTCTCTCCCTCTCTCGCAGAACCCTCTCAGCCATTCATGTGGCTCCGATGCCTCACAGTCCCTGGTCAGTCACGCACCATCGGCTCGTGGTAACTTCTAGTAAACAGCGGCAGGGGAAGGGGAGGGAGAACCAATGGTTTACATCTTAAACGTGCCAATCTTCAGGGCCACGGGTTAGGTTAGGTGCCATGACTTGCAGAAAATAGCTTTTAGGGTAAACAGTCATCCAAACATCTGTTTCTAAGAGGCCAGTCATTGAATCAATAAATTGATGGAATTGCTGGACCATGACGGCTCTTTGCTGAAAATGATCCACATGATGGGCTGAATCAGAGTGGCAGTTAATGGGTTCACTACTTCTAGAAGAGTCTGAGGGCCTCATATGACAAAAGTCATGAGTAGTTTGGGATATGCTCAATCATAGGATTCTTTTCCTTAAAATTGATCAATGTATCATAAGCTCTATAAGCTGTCTGTAAAACGAAATAAGGTGTAAAGCAGTAACGAATACATTTTAATACTTACTGTATACAGTGTAATGATTAAGCGCAGTGAAAATATTGAGGCCGATTTTACTATTTTAATGAACTCATTAAGATGGGATAGGCACAAATACTGGACACTGTGAAGAAGCAGTAAAATGGCACATTATTAAGCACATCTTATAAAGCCAATACATACAGTATTGCATTTCCTGTATAAAGTATATTCTAATATGTTCCTAAATTCTTCAGAGTCTTGAGAGATGACCATACATGCACTCTACTGTTCAGACTGGCTTTATATTTTCAGCCCTCTATGACGTGATGCTTTTCGACACGCACACACTGACCAGATGTCACGTCACGCTTTCAACTGGTAGTAAATCAATGACATCTTCTGTGGATGACATATTAGGAAGCACATGGTATATCCGCCAACACAGGTGCAGTCATGGGCGCCTGTGCTCAGAGCATTTTATAGGATGTGTCACTGAGCTTTACAGTCTGCTTGCCTCTGCTCAAGTGGTCAAAAGTCATTAATCAATGCGGCCCACTGGCTGCTCACAGATACACAGAATGAGGTCCCAAATCTTATCAAAAATAAGACAGAAATGCTTTTTAAATGCTAGCAAGATGCTAACTAGCTTATGTTTGCACGTTTTTTGATGTCATTGCACAGGTTCTGGGCTCATTAATGCAAGGTGCTGAAGAGTTTTTACACACACACACACACAAAAAGAGACCAAGTGTTTTTCACCATTTTTTTTTACTTTATTTGGCCACCAGTTTACTTCTCCATGTCGATTTGAATGTGATGGAATGCTTTAGTTACTTCTGATCTGCTCGTCGGCTCCAATACTGTCCAAGCCCTTGTCCCTTCACCACAGACCCTCCCGCCAGAACAAGCCTCCCTCCCAGCCCCAAA
Source organism: Sardinella tawilis (assembly GCA_030264315.1). Taxonomy (NCBI): domain Eukaryota; kingdom Metazoa; phylum Chordata; class Actinopteri; order Clupeiformes; family Clupeidae; genus Sardinella; species Sardinella tawilis. The sequence goes on along the minus strand of JASCQY010000104.1, from coordinate 2,707,400 downwards.
AACAAACCCTTAGGAAATCAAAAAAAAAAAAAAAAAAAAAAAATCTGAACACGCATAAAAAAATAACCCTTTACATTCACAACCCCTGCCCTTGGACGTGAGGGAAACAAAGCAGAATTACTCACATTTACACACGGGCTCATACACACGAGCACACACATACACCCTCTGCCCCTCCCTTTCATCATGACCACACACACTCATGACCACCCGGGTCCCTCCACTGGGGAGGGTGCCACCACTGGAGAACATGACGGGGGGATATGGGGGTGGGGGGGGGGGAGATTTACAAGCAAGCAGTTTGGGGGTAGGGGGGTGGGGAGAGTAGACTGAAGGACCGTTGCGCAATGCCCCTGACTACACTGATGAAAAGTAAAATGTTAATTTCAGCCATTTCAGTAACTGCTATGAAAATCTCAAGATGGTGTGAATTCAGTGCAACAGAACATGGAACATGACAACAGCGTCGCCCTTCCCACTGATCCCAAGTCTGCAAAAGAAAAAAAAAAAAAAAACCTAACAAAACAAACAAAAAACAAGACAAGACACCTGGTGCCAACATGACCACAGGCAAACAGAGTGCTGCTGCTGCAACTGCTGCTGGGGCCACAAGTATTTGGATTACACAGAACAGATTAATATAAAAATTAAATAAAATAGGCTCTCCAAGATTTTCTTTTTTTTTTTCTTTTAAAAAAAGGTTCAGTAGCCAAGTGAAGGAACCAACCAACCAAACAAACAGAAACACAGAAAATGAACAAAAGGGAGACCTAAAAGAGAGAGATATGTTCAAAGACAACAGAAGAACCCACAGATTGGTCTCGGCTGCATCGGTTAATCGTGACGGCTCGTAACATAGAATGCATTCTTTTGATTCACTCTTTACAGTATTTATTATTTATATTTCTATAGATGTGTGTGTGTGTATACTGTATGTGGCCCCAAAGCCCTGAGATCAGTCCATCCACACACACCATATTCTCCCCCCAGACTGAATTTAGCAGGACAAAAAAAATATAATGTATATTACTGGCTTCCCCCTCCATCTATTGCAACCGGCTCACAACATTAATGTAAGTAGCCTATGGATGTGTGGGCTGATTCTTCTCTTCTTCTTTCTTTCTCTCTTTTTTTTTTTTACTTTAAAAGGGGGACCCACCAATATGGATCAAATTATGCCAAACTGATAAGCAATTACAAGAACTCGGAACACCAAGTAGGTTCTATGGCAATCCCCTGGCGCCAGCCGGTGGAGTCCCTGCTGGAGGACATAGGCAGTCTCTCTGGGCCCGTGCTGAATGTGGAGGGCGGTCAAAGTGGCAGCTACATGAGCCTTGTGGTGGTTCCTGCAATGCCTGGCCGCTGGAGAGCAGTTGTGCATTAGTGTTCAAAGGACAGGGAGGTTGAGGGCGGCGTTGGAGGGTGGCGGCGGTGGTGATGATGTTGCGGGGTGTGTTCCTGGGGGGGGGGGGGGGGGGGGG
>JASCQY010000104.1:2685062-2700047 GCA_030264315.1 Sardinella tawilis | reverse complement strand
CCCCCCCCCCCTCGCAAGGCAAAGCACAGCTCAGGACTGGAACAGGATAGCCTTAAGGAAGGGGAGGAATAAAGGAAAAGGGACCCAGGAAATTACACCAGGGTGCAATGCTACTACTTTGCATAGGGACACCTGGACCTTTCACACTGGTGAGCTTGCCATTTCAAGTGTTCTACACCTATTCAAGCGAGAACGGCTTTTCACCACACGATATGGGGTTCGATTTCAAAAATTCTTGTAAAATTTATATTTAATGATTTTTCAAGAGCACCAAGCGGAAAGTGAAGGCATTCACCTGAGCTGCAGCTTGGCGAAACAAATCCCTCACACTTGATCATCTTATCAAACCAATGGGGCTTCACTCATCTCAATAGTCTCTTGAACTACAGTACTAGAGCAAAGACTGCTATGTAGAGCACTGCTCCCTAAGGAGCACCAACACAGTAGTCTCTTTCAATGCCTTAAGATTGTTTTTTTGCTTCTAAAAATAAACTGTTTGTTTGTTATTTGAGTCACTGACTTTTTAAGACTTTTTAAGGACCTGCGGGGACCCTGAGTGGTCTCTTTCAATGCTTTAAGATGCTTTTTTTTAAAAAAACTGTTTGTTTGTTTGTTATTTGAGTCATTGACTTGTGAAAGCCAAGCCACAACTCCTTGGCTAAGGTTACCCACCTTGTGCTCATCGCCATCTTATCAAACGAATGGGGCTTCACTCATCTCAATAGTCTCTTGAACTACAGTACTAGAGCAAAGACTGCTGTGTAGAGCACTGCTCCCTAAGGAGCACCAACACAGTGGTCTCTTTCAATGCTTTAAGATTGTTTTTTTTTTGCTTCTAAAAATAAACTGTTTGTTTGTTTGTTATTTGAGTCATTGACTTGTGAAAGCCAAGCTACAACTCCTTGGCTAAGGTAACCCACCTTGTGCTCATCGCCAGCTGGGAAGAATTTGAGCGTGGGGAAGCTGTGGACTTTGACGGCCTCGATCTCATTGGCGGTGGAGTCCATCTTGGCAATGACCACGCTCTTGTCGCTCTTGTACTTCTCTCCCAGCTGATCCCAGATGGGGGCCAGCTGCTTGCAGTGGCCGCACCAGGGGGCGTCTGCATGGGGGGGGGGGGGGTGGGGGCCACGGAGGGGGAACACAACACAAGTCACACCAGACACACGGCCAAATGATCTCGGACATTTAAGGTCACCGACGTGCAAAAAGGACAGCACAGGGAGAGAAAACAAAAAATTGAAACAGTTGCACAAAACTTCTGCCTCATTTCCCTTCAGATAACAAAGTTACCTTACAAAATGCCACAACTGATAAAGACATTCAAATTCCTGAGAGCCTCATGTGACTGCAGTGGATTGAGTATATGGCATAGAACGGTCAGACTGATGAAGGCAAATTTTATTTTATTTTTTTCAATTAAAACACACATAGGGAAACTATGAGGGCATCGGCTCGTTTACACGCCAACAGCTGATGCCCTTGCTGACCAGAGCGGCCCAGCCTTGCCCCTACTGCCCCCCTCGCCCCCCAACCCGGCTGCGGGAAGTGCCAGGGCATCAGCCGACGACATGCAAAGCCTGCGGCACGTGTGCATAGAGTAGGCGCCCCCCTTGCCCTGTGGAGAGCCCCGCCGCATCCCATCATCATTGGGAGAGGCCCCCCGCCGCCCCCCACCCACTGCCCCCCGCTGTCGGGGTGCCCCCCCTTCATCACTCCATCTCCCCACGGACGAGCATGAGACACATTAAAGTACAGCAGTGGAAAAAATTCCTCCGCCGCATCAGCTGGGCTCGCAGTGGGGAAGGGAAGGGGTGGGGTGGGTTGGGGAGATGGCAAATTTGGGAAGCGACCGCTACCAAAATAACCCGGCCAGACCCTAAATTTATCCAACTGTTTTCCTGCTCTGTATCTCGCATTACGGGCAGACAAAGCGTGGAAGACTTGATCTGCTCACGGCCGCCATCCTCCGCGCGGCCACACGGGCTTAGCGACAGGAGCGTTGTGGCGTGGCGTGTAGGAGCAGCGGCGGGCCAACGGGAGAGACTCACGTTTCACACCCAGGGGCCTTTTCTCCCACCCTCTCGCTCACTCTCTCCCCTGCCCTGCAACACCCACCCCCCACCGACCACCTCCTCCCACTCACCCACCCAACACCCGCCCCCCCACCCAAACCCCCTACAGTGTAATCAGGCAAAGCCTCCTCAAAATAAATCATGCAATTCACATATGTGAACGTGAGCCGGGCAGCCAGCTGGTGAGGGGAGATTTGCTGGGGCTTGGGGTCAGACTGAACTTGAAAAGCTCAGCAACAGATGCAGCTTTACAAGGGCAGAAGGGGGGGGGGGGGGCAGTAAGGGGGTGGGAAAGAAGAGGAGAAAAAAATAAATACATAAATAAAAAATAAATAGAAAAAAAAGGAGACAGAAAATACTCACAAAATTCAACAAAGACATTCTTGGCGGGGTCAAAGGCCACCTCTTCGAAGTTCTTTCCCACCAGGACCTTGACTGCGTTCTTGTCCCAGTCGTCTGGGATGTCTTGGCTCATCAGGTGGGGCTGGACACACGAGGAGGAGGAGGAAAGAAATGTCACTGGTCAAAACCCAAACACACATCAACAGTATACATTTCATTTATGTCATCACCACCACCTCCACTAGAATAGAGCCACTTTTGTCCCTCTGTTGTGTGCAGTTTCAATGGACACCGACGACTGATCAGCGCGTCTCTCCATTTCAACAAAATCCTGCAGTTTCAATGGGCACTGACCATCAACTAAGAAAATACATCAGTGTGTCGCTCCATCTCAACAGAGCCCTGCTCAAAGTTACCTTCCATGTGATTTCAATGGGATTTCCCTCGTCACCCTCGCTGTGCTCTCAGGGCTATACAGTCGGTCTTAAGCTCCATGAAGCCATCTGAGGCAAAGCCCAAAGGCTAATGGTGCTCTACATAAATGAATGAATGAAACAAGGGTCTGAATGGTGGGAAGCACTGCCTTTAACAGCCCCCTGCAGGGCTGCTGGAGATTCCTGTTGCCCTGAGGTGCTCAGGTTCTCTGTGTGTGTGTGTGTGTGTGTGTGTATGTATATGACTGAACAGAGGAAAGTCAATTAGTCAGTCTCAGTTTCACATCTGCAGTGCTGGCTGTGCTTGGTGGCCGCGCGCGCGGGCCGTGCGACAGCCCTGACGTAATGGTCCCAGTCCTAGCGCGACCTGTTGCCATTGGCAATCACTGTCTTGACAGTGGGGCACAGTCTGTGCTTACCGCAGCCTACATTTGCACAGGGGGGGCTCAGACACACACCCCGTTCCCGTCTGGGCGTTTGCAGAGCACACACATACACACAAGGTGAGCACACACACGCTCTCACTCACACACACACATACACACAACCACACACACTAACAGTTCAACTGACAGTATCTGAATGGCCTTAATTTGGCTGCATTTTTCCCTGTTAAACAATAGTACTCAAACTGAGGAACTGAAGCTTATAAAAGCCTATGCAAAATGACTGTCAGACAACCTTCATTGAACTACAGGTCACTTGTGAACTGAAAAAAACAAGAGCAATACTGCTGGAGAGCTGTGTGTGTGTGTGTGTGTGTGTGTGTGTGTGTGTGTGTGCGCGTGTGTGTTCCTTGTGTGTACCTTGAGCTTGCCATCTGTGAAGGCTGTGCAGAAGGAGATGATGTTTTCGGCGGTGATGTCGCTGGTCTCGGGCTTGTATTTGGTCATCTCGTCCTCCAGGGTGATGAGGCGGATGGCGGGGCACTCCTCCTTCTTCAGGCCGAAGAACTCCAGGATGCGCTGGTTGTCGCTGACGTCGCTGTCGATGTAAATGAACAGGATCTAGGAGGAGGAGGAGGAGACAGACAGACAGACAGGGCATGGGAACAAATGTTAAACGCCATGGAGGTCGAAAAGGCAACACCTATTCAGTCCAATGTTCTCTCACGTTCTCCACCGCTCCATCGGACAAGACTGGTACCCACTTTTCCCTTGAAGCCCTCGGCGGCCTTCTTGAACTGGTCCATCTTGTCCTGGAAGTCCGATGCGGCCTTGGGCACGAACAGCAGGATGTGGGACTTGATGTCTCCTCCAAAGATTTTAGGGGCAGTCTACGCAACACACAAAAAAAAACAGAGAGGTCAGAACGCACACAGACATGGCTGGTAAAGAGTAAACAAAATGTTTAAAACAAACAAACAAACAAACAAACAAATAAAAAAGGTAAACAAAACAGTCCAAAGAGTAAACAACACACAGCCAATGGACTGGAGTAAACAAAACAGTCAGCATGACTCTACGGAAAAAGGAAGAGAGTCAGGGAGGGGCTTACCTGCTCAGTGAACTCGATGACCAGGGGCAGCTGGTTGGCCTTGATGAATGACAGGAGAGCCTCCTTGGTCAGCTCGCCATCGAAAGTGTTGCGGCCCTCGTCGAACTGTGGAGGGAATCGGGGTGGGGTGGGGGGGCTGGATTAGCTTCTATGATTGTAAAGCCATCAAACATCCAATAAACTTAATATAGATTTCCCAAACCCAGCACGGGTTCTAATCCCAGGGGCCGGCCCCTGGCAACCGAGGAGCCCCGAGCGGGCAACAGCAGCCTGGCCTGGCCGTCTAAACAGGGTTTTATTGGGTGTTAAGAATAGCATTAGGCAGCCACTGGTGGCCGGATGCCCCCCCGCTAAAGGCAGACCAGTCACTGGCTGACCACAACCACAACAATTACTGTAAGACTGACATTGACCAAGAACATGTGTGCACACACACACACACACACACACACACACACACACACACACACACACAGTCTTCCCAACTTTCCCTGGGCAATGTGGATAATAAACAAGCCTTGCAGCTGTTTATTGAAATTAAAGCACAGGCGTTGGGTGGGTGGGGGGGGGGCTATGGGAAGGCCATGGGGGGGGGGGGGGTCTAAACAGGGGCTATGGGAAGGCCATAGAAGCGTTGAGTGTTGGATTACATGTCTGGTCAACAACAAAAAGAGGGGGATGGGTTGGGGTTGGAGATGGGGATGAGGGTGGCTGTTTGGGTGTTAAGGCATAAGAATCTCATCAATGCCTCATTAGGTTGGGGGGGCCAATGCAGAGGTTAAGCTTCAGGAATGACAGAGGCAAACCACATCCAATCAGCACCTAGCAAACCTAACGACACCATTTAAGATGATATCATATGTCCAGTATGCCATAGTCGACCACAGGATATAAGGCCCTTGGTATGAGAGGGGCCCATCAGGCCAATTCAAGCAAATAATAATGGATTATTATAACAAGTCTATGAGTAGATTCATTAGTTAGCCTATGACTGATGGCACATAATTAGAACGCTCCACAAAGTCAATTAATTTGGACGATTAATTTGATTTGATCACATATTACATCAATACTTAAATCAAAACGTCTAATCAAGGCTGATCCATCTACGTCTCCCTCCATGGCAACTGGGGAGAGGTGCCTGGTTTTTGTGGCTCCCCCAGAGACATGCTAGGGGGCCAGAGGAGCAAACGAGTCCAAGCTAGTTTTCACAGGACTTGCTTAGCATACTGACACAGATGCCGTCAGGATGGCCAAAAGGTCACCAGAAATTGTGTAACCCAAATTGAGTGACCAGATGAGACGAGCAATTCTGGATTGGCAGACGATCAAAATTACTGTAAGAGGTCCGCAAGGCAGAGTTATATATGAGGGCCGCTTCTTGGAAGACGCCGGATTGCAAAGCTTCAGATATCAAACTCGAAAGGGTCAACTGTCAAAACGCAAAAATATACATCGGTTATCTAATGAGACGCCTCATCTCATTACGCTCGTCTGACGACGATCCAGATACTTCTCTCTCGGGGTGCAACTAGATAATCTCACCACATGATTGGGTCATGCCCACCGCTGTCGTCAACACACATGTGGAAGCTGAAGCGCGATGGATGGACATTGGGGCGGCTAACAAAAACAGACGTTGAGCTTATGTAATGCTAAAAAAAACTAAGACCAAGCAATCAGCGGCGGGGCAAAAATGGCTACCAAAAGGCCTTGGCTGGCTCGATAAACACGATGGGAACTAGCTAGTGGATGCCCTAAAGCAGTCAGAGAGGCTGTGAGACGGGGCTATGCAGAGAATGCCCAGCCAGAGGCCAATATTAGCAACCGGGACTGGAGCTCTCTGGGGACCGACGGGACCGTCTGGGTCGGGTTACCTCGCCCGAAATCGAGACGGGTCGTCACTATAGGCTGGCTGGTGCGGCTGGTGATGCACCCTATAGGCTATACGCAACGTGAGGAGCTTTATCTTCACGCGAGCGCCGGGCGCAGGGGCGCTGGGGGGGGGGGGGTGAGCACACTGCACACGCCCTTACCCCATACTTAGTGACAGAATGGCCTACATCTGAGGAGCTCAACAGATAGCGGCAGACATGAAGGGAGACCCACACATCCCACAGCTGTGAGTGGAAGGGGCCAAAGGGCCATGGTGTGTGTGTGTGTGTGTGTGTGTGTGTGGCGAGGTGACCTCAGCTGTGCCGTACCTTCTTGAAGAGGACGACGCCATCTTTGGACATCTCGTATTTGGAGAACACGGCATCATCAGAGGTGATGCCGAAGGGAATGTCGTCAACGGCCTCGGCGGCCTTCAGGAAAGCTTTGGCACCATCGGACTCGGCATCCTGTGCAAAAGCATGGGACAACACATCTCGGTTATTTACCACTGATTATTGGTCTCAAGAGTTCACTGCCTTATTCATTTGCTCTGGCAAGAGATTGCTGCATATGCACAAGAACTTAACTACTGTATATCTCTAATACTACTATGCCTCCTTCATGGGAAAATTATCAAAATAATTGTGATCATTATAGAAATCATGAATGTCTAACAAAACTTTATGAACTTTGAAAACATGTTGCTTCTGTGTACAACTGCTCCCAATTTGTTAACCGCAAAACAAAAATAAAAAATGTAATTACTTGCATACTATTACTACTGCTACCCTGTGGTTCCATCTCTAAATGCATGCCTGTCTGGTAAAAGGCAGGCACCAGGCACCGGTCGTCTCACCTTGAAAAAGCCGATGACGGCGACCTCATTATCGGCCATGAGGGCCTCAGCGGCGGTAACCTCGGTGAGGGTGGCGGCGGCGGGGCCAGTGCGCTTCTTCAGCCAGTTGACGATGTCGTCAGCGGTGCGGCCAGCTGTCGGGCGGAGGAGAGGACAATGAGCGCACGTGACCTGACTGTGCTCGCTGGGCTTCATGAATGGGGACTAGCGGCCCTGCTGGTACTGAGCAAACACTGGCTGTTGGCTCAACAAGGCCACAGGCAATTCAACCTTCTCTAATAGTCGCCTTCAGAGCAAACAGAAAACTGGAACTCTTCCCAATTTTTTTTTTTTTTTTTTTTAAACTTCAGCTGAGCCATTTTCTTAACTAGGAAAAAGTGCATGGCAGACTAAAGGCCTACCCCCACCCCTTCTAAATACATTAATAAATAATAAAAGAATGTCTTGCGTTCTGTTAACTGATCAGCTCACTGAAAAGTAAGATTAAGGATTTTTTTAAACAGCTCCTTGAAACCTGGACACACAGCATTCCTAAGGCATGACACCATTTTGGTGCCCGGAGCGGAGCTGCGGATTAAACCAGAGGGGGGCCGGCCGTGGTAGAAACCGGCACACAGCAGCAGGTAAATACTCTAAACTGGAGAAGTTTTTCATGATGCACCAGTTCTGCAAGGCTTCAGGGGGCTACAGTCACACTGCAGCTTCTGCGCTGCACTGGGCCGAGAGAGGGGCTGCTACAGCATGGCCTGCCCGCCTCTCCGGCTCCCTCCCGCTTTGGACAGAGTGGGAGGAGAGTAGTAGCAGCTGGCTGCAGCTTAGGCCCTTCCCAGTCAAGCCCAGGCCAGGCCAGGCCAGGCCAGCCCCGCAGACCGCAGGCAACGTGCAGAATTGCACATCTCTCTTTCTCTTTCTCCCGCTCCCTCTTCCCCCAGGTCTGGGGGAGAATCTACAGGGAGGAGGAGGAGGAGGAGCCTTGCACGTTCCACACAGACGACACGCTCACAGACTCGCAGAGGGAGACACATATCATCACCCATACCACCACCGCCCCCACCCACCTCCTCCTCCTCCTCCTCCTCCCCCTGCTGCTGCTGCTGCTGCTAGGGTCACGTTAAAAGCATGTGGAAGTCGTTTGCCAAACACACTTCACCACGTCAGCTGGAATAAACAGGTTTAGGCAGTCATAGCTGTTAAAGTTCGGACTTAAGTTAGTGCCTAATTTGAAATGAATGATTTTGGGAAAACCCAGGGGACAGATAATTCATCCTGTGACCAATGTGAAACTAGTAAGTCCGCCTCTGGTTCTTCTCATCTTTTAGACCACAGCACTTCCAGAGTATAAACTGGGTAGCTCAATTTGTGCACTGCTAAAAATCATAAAATCAACAACTGTCGGTAACGATTGAAATCGTTAAAATAAAACAGAAATGATAATAAAAATATATACACTCTTTTGATCCGGTGAAAAAGCATTGGTCCCCACATTTAACCCGACGGTGAAGTAGTGAAACACACACAGAGCACACAGTGAAATGGCGTTGACGTAACTCACCGGTGTACTCCTTGGCAGAGTCCTTCTCTCCCTTGAAGAACTTGATGGTGGGGTAGCCACGCACGCCAAACTCCTGGGCCAGTTCCGACTCCTCGGTGGCGTCCACCTTGCCCAGACGGATCTCGGAACCTTCGGCCTTCAGCATCCCGGCGGCTTTGGCGTACTCGGGGGCCAGGGCCTTGCAGTGTCCACACCATGGTGCGTCTGGACAGAAGACACAGCACCGCCGCGTTAGACAGGATGGCTGAGGTCTGAAACTAAGACACTTCACTGGTTCATTAATTTCAGATGGAACCGAAACCAACTTTCACTTGCAAAGAACTACTCATGCAAGAAAATTCAAACATTCTTAAGGAAGTTGAGCTATCAGTATCATACACCTACTCTTTTTTTCCTATGTTTTTTGTAAAGGACACACAACTGGGGTATCAAAAGCAAACCAGTATAGAAGACTGTCTATCTGTATAGGTTAAGAACCCACGTGTGGTGGCAAAATGTTTCTTAGTCTATCTGGATTCCATCTTTTACACCACCTTGTTGACCTTTTCAGCCACTGCAGGAGATGGGGTTCATTGTGATCATTGCTGACAACGCCCAAGAGCGGCTTAAACGTTAGCCCTAGGGTCTAGGCACCAAGTTATGCGTTTCGACACGCCTTTTTGCATCCTTGCGTGGTTCATAGGCTTTTTTATCGGTGCCCTGTTGTCAGGCTAAAGTCCAAAGTTCACATGGATAAAGTGCATTCCGCTTTTTCGCAATCTGAGATTTTCTTCCTCACAATACATCGTTAAGGTTATTCTTATAGTACATCTTCTAAATATGTCCGGTAAATGACAGTTTGTGATCATCAAACTTCGCTTGCAAAGTTTTCAAACCGGCCGTCTTATGTACACGTCAACCTACCAACTCTTTGCCCCGCCCGTTTATCAAATACGGTGGGGAGACTATTTTTCCGCCCTCCCCCCTACACGACACTCATTGGAACTTCTACATCGTGGAGTTGTTTGACTGGGTGAAGGGGCTGTCGTGTACAGCTGTGGGATCGCTTCAGGACAGCCAATGAAGTTGTTGTAGGACGCCGCCGCTGTTTGCACTCCAAAATGGGGATGTTTAAGAACCCCATAATCAATAAAACATCTGCGACAAACACTTTAAGGATGATTTTTGTCACTTTCCCACCTCACTTTATTATTCAACAATACTATTAGATTACATTGTTATTTTTGCATGCGAAACCGAAACCCAATAGCCACAACCATAGACAGTAAAAGGCCACGACCAGGAAATGGTAAATGCATGACCCATTTTTGACATCCCGGAATGACACCGAAAAATTCGCACCCAAATACCCTCTACAAAATCCTGTCGTTCACTCATGTGCACATAGCCTACAAAACCTAGCAATGTCTTATTACATAAAATCCAGCACTTAAACCTCAGAAATCAATCTGCCATTCATTCCCTTACTAACTTAATGTTTAGCCCATACCACAATGCTGACAAGGAGCCCAATTATCCCATAGGTAAACAAAAAGTTGTGTTCATTACATTCCAGATTCTCAGGAACAGAACTCAGATCTCAGGCACATCCGTGACTGTCATAAAATACTATACTGACCAAATCCATCCAAATTCTGTACATTGCGCACCAATTGTTGGATTATGTGGTTGGCTGATGTTGCTGATAGGAACCATCAACATTATAACGCATTACTAACATTACATAAGGTAGTTTTGAGAGAAAGTGATCCCAAACAACTGCTAACTGATGCCGAGTTAGGTGTTCCATGACTGAAAAATCACAACATAGAATCAAGCATGCAAGCCAACTGCTTACTTATCAAACTAACGCTAGGTTTAACACTACTGGCGATGACAAGTTCAACGTCACACAGAGCAGTCATTCATTTTGATACAATGGGTTAACTGAGAAGTTTGACGTTAGCCAACATTTGATAAGTTGTTACTGAAGCCATTGCATTCGTCAATACAGGCCTACACAGTATAACGTTACAACGCTTTGGCAAATAATTGAGTAAGTTGGTTATTAGGATGCATCATTTGGCTAGCAACATTCACGCACAAGCTAACATTACAAAAGCTAGCTTCCCAGGCACTTTGCTAACGGTCGCGATGCAAGTGTCGTCCTGCATACCTGACGAAGCATCATCATGATGAGAAAACATACCTAAATATAACTTCAATGATACTGCATTGCCATTCAGAAAGGAATAATCGAGACGTGACGACGTGAGTGCATTCAAACGGCATACTCACAGAATTCAACAAGGATGTATGGGTGAGCTTTGAGAGCCTCATCGAAGTTACTTTTCTTCAATACAAGAACATCTTCTTCTTCCCCAATTTCAGCCCTGCTTGCCACAGCTAGGGTACAGAGTAAGAAAAACTTAAGCATTGTTGCACTTTACGACAGTATCAGAAGTAGGCAGATTAAAGCCGGCTGATTCACAGGCTGACACTTTGAGTCGTTAAATCTTTTTTTCCCTTGTTAAAGTAGCCTGTATTTTGTCTCTGCCGCTACTAACGTGGCAGTGCGTGCAGAACTGGAGAGGTCAACGAATGTGCGCATGCGCATTTATGAGGTTGAATGCTGTTCGTGTTGAATTGTGACTGGACCACGGCACCCACCACCTGGAAGTGAAAGGCTTATAGCATTCACACAGAGTTTTGAGTTGTTCTTCCACAACTTTTAATCCGTCTGTGTATAATATGATTTCTAAATGTATACAATTTGAATAGAGGTAAAACGAGTTTTACAGCACAATGCAGTAAGACGTGTCAACCTGTTTTACGCGCTGATGCTAGTAGGCTAGTGATAATTCGTTGCACAACAGACACACTTCATATGCTACAGACAAGGCTCGTTCTCAAAATAAGACCATTTAAAACAGTTACACTCGATAGGGCCTACATTTAGCATCCTAAATTAATACCACATACGCCGTCGATTAACTGATAGCCCACCGACAGTCTAATCAAAGTTTTAAGAAGCCATCGATACAGCTGTTCGTTTTCTCAGGTGTGTTTACACAGATGTGGACTTATTTGTCCTCACCCAAGTGTGTGATGACAAGTCCTTGCTTGAGTGCTGTAGTCTAGCGTCTCTAATCAGATTTAGGCTACATCTGTTATCAGTAAGACAAGGCCAACAAGCCATTGTCTGCAACAAAAACTATTGATTGAAGCCTGTAGGCTACATTGTTTCATATTTCGGGCTTTAGGCTATTTTTTCTGAAATCAAATTTAGCTTCCCTGAGTGCAATATTAAGCCTACCAAGTTAACCAAATAGTCTACTTAGTGTATTATTTCACTTAAACTAGGCTGTAACCCCCAGTCAGCATGTTTTTGTGGAACAGCCAGGCTGACTTGCACTGTGGTCCACAGTGGTAGGCTACACTCTCAAAGTGACAGTTCTTTTCTTGCCATAGCAGTTACACCACATCAGTTAAGAGTCAGCAACAAGTGTAGCCTAAAGACAGAGAAGCCTATAGCACCTGGAGAGTGAACCATGGCTGCTAGGGTGATAGGCCACCTGCATGTGTCAATGTCTGCCGCCAGAGTGCCTGATGACACAAAGATTACTGCTTCAGTTGCCCTTAGGCCTGCACTCATTTGGACACGTCAGACAGACGTCAAACATGAGGAAGATGAGTGACATTTGTTTCCTTCTTCTTCCATGCAGCACGATAGTGTCACTCACCAGGAAAGGCCTGTGTGTGTGGTTTGGCAAGAAAGGTAGGCTAACCTCTCTGTATCTGCGAACCAGCGAAGGTAAACAGGAACATGTTTGAGTTGGGTCATATGATTGTGCCACGACAAGACTATGCCTTTGTACTTCTGTCCTCTACATAGCACAATTTTGATTAAATATAATTAGTGTAATAACTATACAAAGAAAGGAGCAAATACAGAAGATTGGACAAGTTTGGTACGGAGATGTTGTATGTAGGCTACACTGTAGGCTACATTAACTGACAGGACAGCCTATCTGATTGCGAAATGACTTGAAGAGAGAACATAGGCCTATATGAAATGAATATTAGGCCCAACAAAAAGAGAGAAGCAATCCTCTTATCATAGATCCCTGAAAGTGATTACTCTGTGTTTACCTATCTGTGGTTTGTGGTCAGACAAATAGCCTACACAGGCGTGCGCCACACGAACACACACACACACACACACACACACACACACACACACACACACACACACACAGAGTGAGCAGAGCGAGCAAAGGAACACAAAACCTTGTGCAGCGTTGCTGTGGTGCCCAGAACATTACCTCACTGAATAAGACATTTATTTTGGCACTTTTCAATAAACAAAACAGAAAGAACAATTAGGCCCAAGTTAAGACGAGCCCTGAGACAAAGCAACGAAAACAAGGAGATTGTCAGCGCTAACGTTCAGGTTTTATTTTGCACATCCTGTGCCTGTAAATTAAATTAAGACTTCAAATTGGTTTCTAATCAGCTGTTATCAAGACAGCAAAGCCAGAGAATGACGCATATCTCCACTAATTTAAAGAAGAGGAGTGGGGGAGTTGTTGCCATGCCAACCCCGTCTATCCCGCTCACTGTTTCACCTTGAGGTCATTGTGAGGAGGAAATGACAATTAAGCAGGCTCGCTTGTGACGTGGTGAGCCGCTCCGCTGCATATGCCACGTCCAGCGTCTCTTTATGAGCATAATGGAAATACTATACACAGCATAGAAGTCTCTCTCTATGCCTTACCTCAGGCCAAAGCCTGCACTAATGAAGACTCTATTAGAGCCCTCTCTAGCTGCCAAGCTGATGCATTCGGCGAAGATAGCGAGTGGGAGACCTCTCGCCCGATAGTTAATTTTAAACCCCGAAGCTAATTATAGCAAAGAGCTGGTAAAATAGGAAGGACAAGGACACATTGATTGGTTTATAGAACATGCGCACAGTCCCCTGATATTTAACAACAAAGCATCATTAGCTCAGTTTTGACTCCCATCAGTGAGCAAGTCTCACCTAACAAGCAAATGAAGATGTACACGTTGAACTGCTGCTGGATGATGAGTTTGGTTCTTTGTCGTTATCAAATAATAGCCTGCTGTTGTATCTAAATAAATTGGTTCCGCTTAAATGTGTTCCCTCAGACCCACCAGTCTTGGCCTTACTGAACATCAAATCCAACTCTGACAGAGCTCTGCATTGAGCTCTAATGGAGACACAGCTGCTGTTTCTGAAAATGCCTACTGCCTACAACTCATACTGTATACTGATCTCTGGAGAAAGCAGCGTGTGGTATGCAGTAGAGGCCTACATGGACATATCGCACAGGAGTAGTATGTGGGGCTCCATAAACTGTCCCTGCAGTCCATTAATTGATGAGTTTCTGGCTATGTGGTTAGTATAGGGCTCTGCTGCTTGCATACCATGCTGCATACTGGGGACTAGTGTAGGGCACCTGCAGTTAATTAATTAATCAGGCACTGGTCATGACATTAGCTGCCATCGAATGTTATTTACATTTCATATTTGTATAACATTAATTTGACTGTTTCCATCAACTTTAATCGCCTTAGCCGCATCAAAAGTTAAACCACCTCCCTGGAGCAAATTGAATTTATGGTCGCATTAAGGGACTGATGAGACTTTGCAGGTGTTTCCATCACAGATGTCATATTTGCAAAACTTAAAGGAGAAGTTTGGTGTGAATCAATCTATAGCCCTGCTGTTCAAGGTCACTTAATGCTGTTCATAGGAAAAGAACGAAAAAATTTGATAGAACGTAGAACGAATAATGAACTGGGCAACTAACACTAAGTAAATGGGAAATAGTGTCTTACTTTCAGTTTCATTTCACTATGCCCCATTCAGTTAACAATAGGTATTGGTTTATAACCAGGCCTGTGTTGCATCAATTCTTTTTGTTCTTTTTGCTACAGACAGCATTCAGTGACCTCTAACAGGGCTATGGATTGATTCACACCAAACTTCTCCTTTAAAAGCGCATTAACATGATGGATGGAAACCCGACCATTGTAGTAGGCATAGTGTGTGTTGCACTGTGTACTGGGGCACATGCAGTATGCAGCACAGCCGTAGTAGCCTGTAGGCTAATAGGCACATTCGGAAATAGCAAGTGTGTATGATATATGTGCCTCCTTAGGCAGGCTAACTGAAACAAATTCTAAGCCACCTGAGAATGAATAAAAAACCCCTCTGAAACCCAATCAAAATGTACAGCATTATTTGGTTCACAAGGGGTTCCTCCTAGCCTGCGAATACCCATGCTGCCTTGCGCGCTCGTTCCGAACTGCACGGCAGCCTGGAGACCATGGCCAAAATTTTCGCATGAA
>JASCQY010000104.1:2681456-2684962 GCA_030264315.1 Sardinella tawilis | reverse complement strand
GTACGAGAAAATGTATAGGTGGTCCCCAGACTAAATCTCACTTGAGATTTAGGCTGGTGTTAGCCAGGCTAGGTTCCTCCCTCCTCAGCATTGTTTTCTGCTTATGGGATCAATTTCCTTAATGATTTTATTATCATATTCTCTCAGTTAATGAAAATTAAAGTAGACAACCTACAAAGGAGTAGAGAGCAGAACTGCTGAAGAAAAAAAATACATGGCTACCCGTGCTTGAGAAGAGGGATAAGAATTACTTTACCTTTTCAGGGTTCACACCCTCATTTCAAGCGTTTTTTCTTTTTTTTTTTGACTGATACCAAATTTAAAGTAGCACAATTCCCACATAGTTTAGACTAAAAGATGTGTTTGTCATCATTCTTGACAGTTTTTTTTTTACTTTATTTTTTACTTTTTTACTTAATAACTTAAGCATTTATTACACATTATTTAACACATTTGTTAATCATTAATAAGCCAACAACTCTTAATTATTTCTCATCAGTTAATCATTTATAAATCATCAGTAAGGCCCTTCTGCCCCCCTCCTTCACCACCACCTTAACCTAACCCCACCTCACTGCATCACAGAGAGCCACCTTCCCATATACAGACAACATACAGCCCACACATTTGTTAATATAAATGATTAACTGACGAGAAATGAGTTAATGCTTACAAATTTGTTACAAATGATTAACAAATGTGTTAAATAGCCTAATGCTTAATAAATGCTCAATAGGGAGAAGTTATTATAAAGTATTACCTTTTGTTTCTCAGAAGTGTGAGATTTTGATTGAGTCATTGACTCAGTTAGTTATTCTAGAAATGAGGACGTACCCTAACGGTTGCAAATAGTTTTGCTCAGCTGTATGTCTACAAACAATGTTTAAGCTTTTAATTAAGATTTGAGTCCCCTTCCCCAAAGATAGGCCTATATGATTTTCTTTATACAGTGAGTTATATCTGTCCTGTTCCTTTAAGGAAATTCACCGTCTGCATTTCATCATCTGTAATTGGAGGTCACAGACACAGTCACACACACATACAGCACACAGTGAGCACACAGCCAGTGGTAGTAGGGGAGAGGTTAGGGGTTAAGTATCTTTCTCGAGAGAGTCATATTCATCCACTTTCTGCACTCACAATGCTACTGATTGGGGATTAACAGCCACCCTTCTGTCACAAGTTCAACTCCCTTACTCGTTACGAGGCCATTGGCTGTGAAGAAAATCACAGAATGATAATGCTGAAAAGCCTTTGAACTGGTGAAGTGAAGAACATGACTGAGTCTAAGCGGTGGACTGAAGATCAGCTGATTACTGCTCAGGAGGCAACATCAACAGCTGAGGAAGTAACAGAAGGGATGATTAAGAGTTTATTCCTAACTCTTATAATTATAACACAGCTGAATCATTGCTGTGAATGACTGTGAGTGCTCCTGCACTTGACAATAACATATTTTATCCACAGCAGATAATACATAATAGAACTGGCTGTCTTCTAGACGGAATGGCCATCTTACATCATGCTTATTACAGCATATGACAGCAAGCTCCACTTCCCTATAATGCAAGGCAGACCGACATGGAGATTACCACAGGGTGAATGAATGACTGACCAGAAGACACAACTTCATTGGCTTAAAGACAAAGTTATCATGTTACAAGGCTATGAATAGTTTTAATAGACTCTTAGAAGTCATAGAAAGCTGAAATAGAAATCTCCCAAAGGGCATGGTGGTATAAATTACTCAAACTATCAAACAAGTCAAAAACTCAACTTAAGGGAGCACACATCTCTTGCTTGATAATATAATAGATTCTAGATAACAGAAAATATTTATTCTTTGTCACAGTCATTGAAAATGAAACAAAGTTCTTCAGAGAACTCAATAGCTTTTAGTTAATTGATTTCCTGTTCTTGTATCATCCTCTGTCTGATTTTATGTTACAATGTGACAAATATATTTTTGTTCATCTGGGTAGGCTATTCTACGATGACTGAATCCATTGTAGAATGTAAGAAGGGCTTTGTAACAGAAAGTAGGTCCAAATATTGATGGCAAAGGCACAAAAAAGGCACAGACTTTGGCAAAGGCTAAAGTCTTGGTGAAACCAAAATGTGGTTTTGTAAGCGTTTTCCGTTAGGTGTTGCAAATACCTGTTGCAAGAGTGCAGTGTAGTCTTATCATTCAGACAGTTGGGCCCAAAAGTGCCCATCTTGACAAAGAGAGAATGGAGTTTGGCTTCGTCCACAAGGTGGCATACGTCAGGCATCCTGATCAGACGGTAGTCACTGAGGACCGCAATACTGACCAATGGTGCCCTCTACAGGAGAGAATATGTAAAAGTGAAGTCCACTACAATTCATAGACTACTGAAAAAGAGACAATGTACATTATATTGTCTTCGTACCTCGTCATACCAACTCACCTCAAGCAAAAGATTTTAATTTAATAAGCAAATGAGACAATCCAACCACGATTTTATGATTAATTGTTAGATTTGGGGTATATATTTGAAGGTTTTATAGCCTATTCCACACACTGTTGGTGTGACTGTGCTTCTCTCTATGCTGTGTTGTCTCACTGCTGTTCTCTTAGACTAAACTAGTTTGCTACTGCCGGGTGTGTAGTGTGACTGTGGCAGCTACTCTGGCGCGATTAAAGACAAGGAATTCACAGAAATCTCACCTCCCCCCCCCCCCCCCACAGACACCCAACTGTCCTGAAAATAGGGTGTTTTTGTGAAAGGGTATATTTTTCACAGTTCAAATATCAAACAAAACACATAGCCTGTAGGTGTATGATTCATTACATAAAATTGGTCTAGGATTCAGTTTTAGTTCCCATAATAAGCCAGTGCCACACAGTTAGGGCTTTAAAATGTGTTCTTTCAGAGTCCTTGGAGGCATCATGATTACTTTTCACCTCTATGACTAATGAGCATATTTTCCACAGGCGGTGTGAATTAGACTTAAAAACAAAGAACCCGCTATAGACTACACAAATAGTCTCTCCTATTATCATTCTGTTGCCATTATACAGATTATGTCATCACCACCACTCTTGACAGTGGTATTTCCTACCAGGAAATGATGTCGTCTGGTTGGCAGTTTTTGATTGCATTTAGATTACAGGCTGCTTAATTTTAGTTGTGTGACGAGTCCAAATGCCCACCCAGGGGTTGGTGAATCTATGGGCGCGGGTGCGGGTATGGGCACAGGACCGTGGCGCATTAAGGGTCATCTGTGGCCTCCCATGGGCACGGCACCGGAAATCTGTGTTGTTTTTGTACGAATCCTCCCTCCTTCCTGACCAACGTCTTCCCTCAGCGCAGTGCCCCCTCCAGACATCAAAGAGAGCCTATCTTTATTCCGAGTCGTTTGGGCCACCAGCTTAAACTCTGTGCCACTTCTGGTGGAGATGTTCGGAAGAGATTGCCTTTGGCCGACTGCCACAGTCAGTGTATGGAGACAATGGGGAGGCAGGCAGGTAAAAAGCCAATGAG
>JASCQY010000104.1:2671456-2678956 GCA_030264315.1 Sardinella tawilis | reverse complement strand
CATTTACATTCATTTGGGGTTTCAAAGTGTGGATACCACTGTGACTGCTATATTCACTGCACTAATCACCTGTGCTTCTAATCGCTAAAATATGCTTCGATCTTATTTAAAGCAAACTAAAATTTAACCTGATATTATTCATAAACAATGCCATTCGACTATTTCCAAAAAACAAAAAACAGAACTCCATCTCCTGCTATTAGGCTGTTAAACAGAGGCAGCTAATCCCAAAGAAAAGAGTTTGAGCAGGGGCCGCAGGAGGAAACCTCCATGCCACGGTGGGGGCAGAAAACACGTCATAAATTAGCACTGTCCTCTACCCAATATTTCACAGCTGCTTGACATGCTGCTGTTTGGCTTGGGGAGGCTGGGCTCCTCGCAGACTTCCTGACGGGTACCAAGGTCAGGGTGAAGGAAAGGGAGAGGTGAAAGGAGTAGGGGACAGAAAGAGAGGGATACAGTAGAGAGAGAGAGAGAGAGAGAGAGAGAGAGAGAGAGAGAAAGAGTGGAATTTTACTTACGTTATCTACTTGCTCAGATGGGTCTGGAAAGAAAAACATGAGAAGCACTTGAGGTGACTTTATCACTCGGTGCATGTGTGAGTACAACAGTTCAAAGGGGAGTGGCTTATTAGTAAACAGTGCAGCTCACAACAACAATCTGCTGAACTCTGTGTGTGTCCACGAGATGAATTTGAGTGTTGACCCAATTATGAGTATGAATACGGAACACGGTCAACCTAGGCTCAAATCCCAAACCCCATTATGCAAGTATGTCACTTTGGATGAAAGGTTTAACTTTTTACTTTAATTTCATGTACTGCATATGTGTGTCTGTTAGCCTAGAAATCAAGACCACCTAGCAGCAGAATATATTCTTGCCTAGCTACTTGGTCTGAACAACAACTGTTGATGTCACCCACAGGCTTCAGCGGTGTGAACGGCCTAGGTGTGTGTGTGGTGTTAATGCAGATGCTTGTGTGTGAATGCAAAGCTGATGAACTTGTTTACTTATGAGGGAGATGAAGATGTTTGCAATGTGTGTGTCTGGGTGTGGCAGCTCAGTGACCACACCGAGCTCAGGCTTTCTGTGGTAATCATCTCTGTGCTATTCTAAGAGATAGAGACAAAACCTCACAACACAACACACCACACCACACCACACCACACCACACCACATCTACCTATTTTACAGCAGAGTTCATTATTTGCCCTTCTGTGCACTGTGTAGGCTTATTGTTTAACAGGCTGCAATTGAGCACCAGATAAGACCTATTTGCATTAATGTTAAACTACCAAGATAAGACAGGACGGCTCTCATGAAAGCCACACAGTTCAACCGTAGTTGTTCCAAATTCATAGAATGCCAGTAATTGTAGGGTTTTATCTATGGTGGAGGTGGGAGAACTCTAAAATAAATCGGCACGTCCTGTAAACATGGGGGGGGGGGGGAGTATAGTCACGGCCTGCCAGACACTGACAAGTGTTTTCTGAAGCTGAATTAAGAGGCTGATTTCAGGGTTAATGAAGAAAGTCTCAATGGACTGGGCTTAAGGGAAGCATTTTCAACACTGTTCAACACTGTGGATATGCAAAACAACTTGTTTTGGCTTATGGTATCGTGTAAGGTCTTTGTGTGTGTGTGTGTGAGTGAGTGAGTAATATTTGCTGAACTTACCTAGTGGGGCTGTTTGCAGCTCACTGTACACTGTGTCTGTGCCCTTCTTTAAAGGAACTGCTCAGTGGAAACACAAACACACAAAGCAGCCCACATGAAAATCGAAACACAAGTTCCAAGGAATCGGACACTGAAACAAGGCTTATGCAATACACTGTCCATCACGCATGGTTATTATCATATCAAGTGTTTCTGAAGACATTAAATGAATAAAGATAATATAGAATTTGATATTCTACAATTCCCCAAAGCCTTCCAGACTGCCTAAAAGCATGCCCCGTCCAACAAGAAGTCAATATGACCCAACAGGAAGTGAGGTGGTCAGAGTAGCTAGCTGTGAGTAGCACTGGGATTACCAGGGCAATTAGCTCCACCCTTCCTGTTTATCAACTTGGAGATGGTTCTAGAATTTGAAAAATCTTCCACTGCCTCCTCCACCACCACCAGCAGCAGCAGCAACAGCCGCCCGCCATAACCTACAGTAATGCTCCTGTGCCAATTAGGAGTAATTACACCACGCCCAGGAAAGCAGCGCTCTCTTATCGGATACTTCAAGAATGTCGGGAAATTGAAACTGCCACCGGGTACTCTGCGTCTTCACAGAGACTTGGCCGAGGATGGGGCGACATGACAAAGACACAAACTAAAGGAGCCAGCGGAGTATGGGAAAATGACGAGGGAAAAAAAACAAAACAAACACTTTCACGTCTTACATAACTTCTCCATCCTCAACATTCATTTTCTGTGGCTAAAGCAGGCGTGACTCAAATAAATGATACTAGTAGTAGCGAAACTTCCCCCTTGTATTGTGCATGAAGGCCCATCTAGGCTGGTCTAGAATACCTGAAGTGAGTGTGCGAGCCGAGCTCACCTCTGGCTGGGTCTACAGGCTGGGGATGCACCACCTCTGTGTACTCCACCTCTGGACCGGGACTGTGGGAGTGGACGCTGCTCCCGTCACTGCTGTCTGGAATAGCAGATTATAGATTAATTCTAGATTATGGTAGATTATAGATTAGTATAACAATCTACTAATTAGACTAGACTATTACATGGCAGAAACTCTTTGTCATGTAGACAAAAAAAAAAAAAAGAGGCAACAGTCTGTGAACAGAACAATGGTTGCCCAGGGGAATGCCGTTACCTGAGCTTGACGGCCTTTCGGTCCAGACACTTGGTCCGACGTTCACCCCCACTGTTAGAGATAAGGACAGGAACAAAACAGAAGAGGGTGGACATGTTCAGGTTGGTAGACAAAGAAGGACGGAGCAAAAGAATGTGAGAGAGAAGAGATGAAGAGGGAGAGAGAGCCAGCTCACAGCCAGCCCTGCAGGATTAAGTGACCACAACAATATCGCCAAACAGGAAGTGTCTGTTTTTAATACGGCTGTATTGTTTCTCCTTCATTGTAATCAATCGATTTCCTCAGCCTGCTGCTTGCATTTGGCCTGAAACTCATGCCTTTGTCTACAGAGACATACAAGCGCAGACACACACACGTGCATGGACGGACAGACACACACACACACACACTGACACACACACACAGAGGCCAAATAGGAAATCCTACGTAGAAAGTATTGTTTCTGTGAGCTAGTGGAACCTGGCACACATCAAATCTCAAAATGGCTGCAAAGAACATTGGATTTTTTGAATAATTCCAAAAATTCTGAATAACCTATTTTTTTTCAAGATTTGAAAAGATTAAAAAAAATGTGCGGGGAACAGAAAGGCAAGGCTTTCTGATACCCCCCCCCCCCCCCCTCCCCTCCATTCTGTATGAAGATTAACACACAGAGACAGACACATTTCCAAAACCAACAACAATCCTTTAATTCTAAAAGTTATCTCAGCCAAAGCAAAAATATATACATACCTTTCTTGTGTTATTAAATCCACAACGTACATTGCCAAATCAGTCATGAATTAAATATATGAATCAAATAAGGGTAATGCAGACAAAAGCAATCAGTTAAGTGCAGGCCAATCCTAATGTAGTAAAGAACATAAAATGAACACATGCAATGTAGACAAGACACACACTTGCGAACATGGAGTATGAAATGACATGACAGTGATGACGTTCGAGACACTGTGTGCAGGCCAAAAAAGTTCAGTGACGCCGTAACTGACAGCTACTCTAGAGGTCAGAGTTCATGTAGCACTAGAAAGTCAGGTGTGTAAAACTCCACAACTTCCACAAGCTCTCCAGGTTAATGGGCATTAATAAATAGCATAAATCTATGCTTTTGGGACTCAATATAAAAAAAAAACAAAACAAAAAGAACAAAACAAGTGAGCATGAGAAAAAGAGAGGAACGGGGGGCGGGGTGGGGGGGGTGGGGGGGGGGTAGGGTGTCCATTGGTGTGAAAAAGTGAGGCAAACTATTTCGTCTTTCATCTTGCTTGACATTTACGCTCCTCTGGGCAGATGATCTTCCAATTCATTGAACATCCAGGCTTTTCCAAGTTGACCCAGAGCGCACACAGTGAGCCATTTGACCTTTGTTCTCTTCCAAAAACATCTCTGTCTAGGGAAGCAAGAGTATCCGAACAGAACAGGGCCGTGTACTTGGCTCTGCAGTACACCGCTCCTGGGAGTGTGTGGTCGGCTCCTATGCCAGTCGTCGCAAGGGGAGTGCTGCCGCGCTATTTCATGTCCCATTGGCTGCATTCCCCTCCATCGCGTCCAAGTGTGATACTGCGTCTGGAATCAGATGGTTTGGTGGGGATGGGTTGGGGAGGGGCGAGGGGGGAGGAGGGGGGGAGTGGGGTGTGTCCCATCACATGGCTGCTGATGTCAAAGCAATGAGTCACCAATATTGAGTGAGTAAGTGATCCATACTTGGCTACTTGGCACAGGTACCAGAAGGCAACATATCCTGAGAGCGCTAGGAATAGCAGCAGCCCACATGCTATATGAGGCTCTTACTGTAGGTGAGTGTGTGTGTGTGTGTGTGTGTGTGTGTGTGTGTGTGTGTGTCTCGCTCTCTCCTTCTTTGAGACAAGTACATGCAGACTCAATGGTGAACAATGCTGGGAACCTCTGCTTATGCTTACAGAGGCCGCGGCATGCAAACATACAGTACTGTACACATAAGAGGACAAACATATGGGCCGTTTGCTGAACAACACACAGACATAACAGGACCTCAAGACACAAACACAAACTTCAACCCAAAAACACAGATGCAAAAACAGCAGCAGGATGCAGCAGCATGCACACGTCTGCAAAAAGCCGGCATTCCCACTCAAGCCCTACACTCCTCCTAGCGCACAGCACACACAAACACACGCGACAAAGAGCAGTACAGGAGGAAGGTCACGGCTTCAGCTCAGACAAAGAGGTTTTGTTCTTCTACCACGAGAGAATTAAGAGGAAAGGAGATCACGGCGAAGGTTAAAATAAGACGGTCATGACAAACGTAAGGTCGGCAAAGGTGATCGACAATCAACTTTGAAATTCACCCAGTGCAGACGCCAGTAGTGAGTTGTCTGGAAACATCTACAGTATGTACACCCACATCAACTTTACTTTCACAGAAAAGAACCTTCATGGCAACATTAACCAATTAACCAAATGGGTGTGATGAAAGAAAGCTAAGTTAGCGTGAAGACCTGGGTCACGGTATGAGGGGGGAGTGAATGAGTGTTTAAGTGGATGGAACATGGACACATGCTACGGATCCATTCACAAGTGTGACGATGACGAGTGACGACGAGGAGAACGGCGTCAAAAACAGGCGGAGGAAGAAGAGGAGGAGAAAAAAAAAAGAGGTGAAAGCGGGGGCTACCTTTGTTCAGAAACGGTGTGTCATGGCTCATAGTCACTGCGATAGAGTCATCTGATTTAGGGCTCGCAGGCTTTCTGGGGAAGGGGGGTTGGATAGTTGGGGTGGACAGTCATGGTTGGCATTCCAGAGATACAGTATGCCACAGAATGACCTAGAAACTTGGGTTGGTAACCTGGTAACAAACTACTGGCTACATCTACTGCTACAGCTACATCACCTCTCCGTTTACATGGCAGAGGCTAGAATATCAAATGACAATTTAGAATCAGACATGTTCATGTATGTATGTACTGTATGTATGATGTAGAGTGCTAACTTAGGTTACCACCAATGCCTTCAATGCCATGCCAGTGACACACACACGCGCACACAAGACCTAGCTACGTCAAACTGATGAGAGAAAAGCAAGAATGCAAGCCAACTCACACTGACAGTTCAGTAGTCGTCTCTCTTTTACCTGCAGTAGAAAGAAAAGATGAGAGGAAGGGTTTGGCTTTTTTGTTTTGTTATTGTTTTGTTTTGTTTGTTTGTTTTGTCACGGGCTGGCTGGTGCGGAGACTTGTGAGGCTGGTGGACTGTAGGTCTTTCTACCTCTCTTGGCTTTGTAGCGCACTACGACGACAACCACCAGGGCGGCGACAACCAGCAAGCAGATGGCAACAATCAGCACTTTCTTCCAGGTGGCCAATCTCACTGCAGGAGAGAGTGGGGAAGCGGATGGTGAGGGACAATCATTCCAGGTGCAGGCAGTATAGGATAAGGACAAGGAACCAGCAACATCAAGGTCAAGCATATACAGAGGATGCTGATAAAACATTTAAATATATGGTACAAAAAACCAGAGAGGGTTGAAACTAAATCATTATTAGCCCCATCCATTTTATATCTATAACTTAACCTACGGCATCTATCAATCTATCAATTATCTATCATTGATAATTATTCCCTCCAAATCACTAGATGCTTGCACTGTCCTTTTTGTTAGAAAGAGCTCCTTGCCCACCCTCGATGTTGACGTGATGACTCTCGATGGTGTTGGCTAAGTTGTTGGCGATGCAGTAGTATTCGGCGCTGTGCGTCTTCTCCACCCAGGGGATGGCGAAGGAGCTGTAGTGGGCGCTGACCGTTTCCGAGTGCAGGTGAGTTTTGGTGGTGTACCATCTAAAGGTGATGGGCGGGGTCCCGCTGGCCACGTTACAGATGAGCGTGAGGTTGGTGCCCTCTTCGACGTTTTGGGGAACGGGCAGGGTTGTGAGCAGGGCTTCCCGCACATACTCTGGAGAGGAACACGGAACACACAGACACATCGCTAAGGAAACGACCCCAAGAACACCACAGAATGTGCAAAGCGGAATGCTAACTGAGGAT
The DNA here is from genome assembly GCA_030264315.1 of Sardinella tawilis. Classification (NCBI taxonomy): domain Eukaryota; kingdom Metazoa; phylum Chordata; class Actinopteri; order Clupeiformes; family Clupeidae; genus Sardinella; species Sardinella tawilis. Next base: position 2,672,117 of record JASCQY010000104.1, on the reverse strand, counting down.
AAGCTAGCCTGTATGAAGAAATGGGCCGCATCTTATATGGCGCACTTGCACACTTCAAACACTGTCTTGGTGCATTCTGAATGCTTGTTTGGGATCACGATTTAAACAGGGACAACAATTGGGACAATTTGGGACAACAATTCACATAAAAAATGCACTACATGGCCATAAGTAGCTGTGCACACTGTGCAGTGTTGCAGTGCAAGTGCGCCATATGAGACACAGCCATGGTGTGGGTTGTGGACCTCACCTACGACGGAGGCATTCAGGTGTTTGCTCTTGTTTTGATGTGGCCTGGTGCCGTGGTTCTGAGCGTAGCACTGAAAACCCCTGATGTGATCTTTCTGCTGGATTGTGGCAGAGAACAGAGCCTCATCCTCTGGGTCATAGATGACGCTCCGCTCTACTTCCCTGCCATCCCGGAACAGTATGTACGTAATGGGAAGAGTGCCGCTCTTGGACTTGCAATGGATAGTAAAGGGTTTTCCTAAGATGACTCTGTCCTTGACAAAAATTTCAGGTATGGAGGCAATCACTGCACATAAGAAAATATAACACAGTCAGTCCACATGTCCATAGTTAAGAAGTTGAGTTCAGTAATTCACAAATCCACCTTCAGTTTCATGACAACAGCAAATAACTATACACACACACACACACA
>JASCQY010000104.1:2648835-2665314 GCA_030264315.1 Sardinella tawilis | reverse complement strand
AAATGGTATTTTCCTTTGAATTGAGCAAATAACTGCAATTAAAACAGTCAAAATATGTGTTTGCTGCATTTCTGGTAGGAGTTTAGTATACAAATGTAATTATACACAAATCTCCTCCAGTTACACACCAATGGGAATCAGAAGTCAATCACTGGTTGCCAGACCCATACTCAATCTGGAGTGACGTGGTGGTTTTGGGTTTGCCCATGACTTGTGAACTATGGCTTTGGGATTGAAGAACAAAGCACAGACATAAGAAACAATATAAAGAACCAAAACATGGACACCATGGGTTGTGTATTTGGTTTATTTCAAGGATTTCTTCCCCTGTCTTGTAGACCACAGTCAGCAAATAGCCTATCACAGAAAACTCCTGATTGTTTTTTTTTTTTGTTTGTTTCTTTTTCCTGTTCAAACTCATTCTACTAGTTTTTTCTTCTTCTTTTTTATCTAAAATGTTAAAACTCAGAGCAGGATATTAGAGATGTTCTCAGCAGGGTGACTGTGAAGCGGTGAAACTGCAGTACCTCCTCCACTCCCCTAGGGGGAGACAGTCCACAGAGCATTTCATTGGGGTAGGACCGTCACTACCACACAGTCAAGTGTTTGCCAGTTCTGCCTACAAGGCAAGTGTTTCTGTCCATTCTTCATCTTTTTTCCCCAGGCGAGATAAAGTGGCAAAAATAAGAGCTTCCATATTTTTTTCTTTTTTTTTCTCAATTTTTTTTGTTTTTTGTGACGGGGCTGAGCCAGAGAACAACTCAAGTAGCATGAGATACAATTACTTCATTCCTCACCACCAACCCCCACAAAAAAGCCAAGGCAAGAGACAAGCAAAAAAAAAAAAAAAAACAGAAAAGAAAAAAGCAGAATTAAAACACAAATCCACAATGAATGAAAGCAAAGTACAGTATACCCTCAAGGGTATAAAAAAAGGACAAAAATAAAATTGTATACATATTATGTATGGGTGGAAAGGGTGGGGGGGGGAGCACATAATAGATGAAATACAAAAAAAGACAAAATAATTTCACTGTACAAGTGCTCAGGGTCCGATGATGTCTATAGTCGTCACATTACAGTCAGACCGCTATCATGCTGTGGCAAACCCGCTCCGACCGCATATGCCACACTTCCTAAACGTACGGCTCCATGTAGCCGACTGTGTCAAATCAAGCTGTTCACTTGATGGTACTTCTAGCTGAGCAGCCTAACAAATACTTCTGTGTCTTCTATGGGGCAATGGGAAAACAGTCAGGAATTTGTGAGCACGCTCAAAGCTGTCATTTCCTGAGGCGTGACATTTGAAAAGAGCAAATCTTCGGCCTGAGGAGATCATTTGCACTGCGAGGGGACGGGATGGCTGAGTCTAGTTGTAAAAAAAAACTATTCCATTTGACGTCGTCTCTCTTTCAATGGAACTTGGGCAGCAATGAAAAAGTGGCACTCCAAATGATTTTATAATCAGTGCATCCCTTTTTTGGACTGGTGACGGCTCCGTTGTTTACAACTGAGCATCCAAAAACAACTTGAGAAGTAAACAGTGATGTGTGTCTGTGTGTGGAGCACTGAATCGTTAAAAGGGTGTCGGGCAGAATGGAAAACAGCGGCTCTAGGACATGCAAATGGTCAGTGTGGTCTCTTTGCATATGCGCACAATAAATGGCACTCTGGTTCGAATGTGTCACAATAAAACGGTCAATCAACAGCTGAGAAGCCATAATGAAGTAGCGGTTGGCTAAGCTAAGGGCAGCCAGAGTAGTCCAAGAGGTTTGAGGCTAAAAACGGCTTCCTTTTCGCTCACGCCCCTCTCCCCTCGATCTGCTCACAAAACTGGCTAAGCATCGCCCAGTTTGATGTCTAACCAAAAGCACAAAAATGAATTACCCCCCCCCCTCCACTTCATATCCCAATTAATAAAATCAAGTTTTAAAATGAAAGCAAAACTAAAATGAAAGTAAACCATCAAATAAAAAAGGCTAACAGAAGATAATCGCATTCCAAAAATAATGCAGAGAAAGCTGAAGGTGGGAAGGCTGGAAAGAAACTCAGTTTCCCATGATGCTCTTGTGGCTTACAGGCAAGGACAGCACAGGGCCAAGATGGTGGGGAATGGGTGGGGGGGGGATGCTGTTGGCACAAAAGCTGGGCTGTCCAGCTAAAAGGCTGGTGCGGCTGTGAGCTATGAGTGAGTTCAGAGGTCAGAAGTCATGACCCTTTGGTTGTGAAGGGGTGAATGAGGGGGGGGGGGGGGGTATTATCAGAGGCGCAATGGTCCGGGTGCCATGTCGGTTATGTGCTTATATATAAGAGTTGACTGCCTTCAGCCACGGGATGCCCGAACGCCCCCCTTTAAAAGCAGAGGTGGTCCGCTCGCGAGTCGGACGAAAATCACACCATGGAGTCCGCAACGAACGTCATGCCAAAACACAGCCACGGCCTGGATTCCATTACGACTAGTCAGACCAGCCAAACGAAACGAAAACGAAACAAAACAAGCCTGCGATGTTTACAGCCATGTTAGATGCAATGGTGTTTATTGTCAGAGTCCTCTGTCAGGCCAACGTCCATATAGTATTTTTGAAACGGGCCTCTTCAGTCGATGCTTGTCAGTCCCAAACCCTGGGATCCTTATTGCTTAAGCAGGGCACACAGGTAGATAGGTAGTGACCTCCCAACTCCACGGAAGCTTGGGGGGTGGGGGGGTTGGGGGGGGTTCTCAGAGTAGACAAGTCCGCCTTTGGGCGCGTGTGTGGTCCTCTGTACCGAAGAGCAGGATAGACGGAGGTGTGAGGAGGTGACTAGTTGGAAGTGACTAGTTTGGCACACCGTGTGACTGAGTGAGTGAGTGTATGTGTGTGTGTGTGTGTGTGTGTGTGTGTGTGTGTATGAGTGAGAGGTGAAGTGTGTGTGAACAGATGAACAGACAGGCGGTTTGGTCTTCAAGACCTGCAATAGGCGTGTGAGTACTTGGGTGCATGCGTGTGTGTGTGTGCGCATGTATGTATGTGTGTGTGTGTGTCTGTGTGTGAGTGTGTGTTGCACCAGTCTTCCACAGCAGCAGCAGCATCGACAGTCCAGGCAGGCAGGCCACACGTCCACCACCAGCACTCGGTCACCAGGGCGGCCATCCACAGAGCCTTGCCTCCCCGAGAGTCACTCACAGTTCCATGCCACCTCCCTATTTATCTCCACCTCTTTTTCCCTCAATCTTCTTTTTGTTTGTTTGTGTTTGTTTGTTTACCTTCACATATCCCCGGACCTCCTTTTCCCTAACACAGGTTGAAGGTCAGAGGTTCAAGCTGGGTCAAAGTTCACTGCCAGATGCGAGTCTGCTCTCAGACCCCCTCTCCCCCCCCCTCTCTTCCCTCCACCCAGTACCCCCCCACCCCACCCCACCCCCTCCCGCGCCTCGCAGGTTGGGTCTCTTAAAATAGAACCTCTAGCTCTTTCAACTTTATATATGCAAAGTTAATGGACACTCCTCACAGCCTACACGTCTACAATCATTAGCTCCAAAATAATGCTTAGTAGTATAACGATCATAATAATAATAATTATAACAATAACAATAATAATAATAATAATAATAATAATATACTGTAGGTCGTCATCACATGAGAGAGATAGAGCAGCCTTCACTAGACATTCAGGGTGGTAGTTGTTGCATATGTACATCAGAAGTCATTTACATCCTGGCTCCAGGGAAGGGGTGGTGGTGGTTGTGGTGGTGTGTGTGTGCGTGTGCGTGTGTAAGTGAGTGTGTGTTTCAGCATCTGGGAGGGGCCGGGAGGGGTATCGGGGTGTCGGGGTGGGGGTGTGTTGCCATGGTGTTATCTGAGCCTCTTCTCGGCCGAGTAGATGGACATGTAGTAGTCGTTACTGCCCACGGCCAGGTGGGGCTGGAGGGAGAGAACAAGCACACAGAACAGAACAGACCCGCGTGAGTGAGTGTCTCACCGCCGCTGAACGGCACCGCGTTAGCATGCACGCGTTAGCCTTCAGGTACAGGTACGTAGATTAGCATTATTTAGAGCTACTGTACTGCATATAGTGTGGGGGCTAATGGCCAAATAGGGCTGCTGAGCAGTGCTAACGCTAACGACCGACATCCCAGGCTGACATTGAAAGAAATATAAACAGCAGTGTGACAAATCAACAAAACATCTGAGCTCCTTTCGGCTTGCTAGATAGTCAAAAAAGCAGAAAATTGTTGTCACAAGAGACAGTTGTAGGGATATTCCAGCGTATTTCAACCCATGAGTTTTTATGTTTGTGTGTGTGTGTGTGTGTGTGTGTGTGTGTGTGTGTGTGTGTGTGTGTGTTGTATGTACAGTATGTGTGTGTGTGCTGTCATACCCAGTAGGGGTGGAAGGCCAGGCAGCTGATGGCGCCGATCCTCTGGCCCATGAAGCCGTCATAGTACTTGATGTTGCTGATGACGTCGCCGTTGGAGTTGTACACGGCTATGAACTGGTTCATGGAGCCGCTGAGAGAAGGAGCAGAGGGGGGGGGGGGAGGACGAGGGAAGGAGGGATGGGAAGGAGGGAGGGAAGAAGGGAGGGAGAGAAGGAGGGATGGGAAGGAGGAGGAAGGGAGGGAGTAGTAGAGATGAGAGAATAAGGAAGAGATGTAAATTTGGACATGCGCACCTAAATACGAATAGTACTTTTGATTACACTGCTAAAATACTGTACACACACACACGCACGCACGCACGCACGCACGCACGCACACTAAAGACTGACTAGGCAAAGAGGTCGGCCTGTGGACGCGTGCGCACTCACACACACACACACACATACACACTAAAGACTGACCAGGCAAAGAGGTTGGCCTGTGGATGGATGTCCAGCGCTGTCAGACCCTTCACTGTCTGCAGCACGTTCACAGACTCTGGCGCCCGCGTCTCAAAGAAACGCACGTCTCCGTTCACACTGGGGAGAACACAAACAATACTCACATACATCATACAACACTATACTAGGACACACACACACAGACACACACACATAGCAACATGGATCCAACATCCACGACTGGGGAGGCTTTTCTGATTCTATGTGAGCCACCAGTTGAGTGAAATAGAATGGTTGTAGTGGATATAACATACTAAGCAGATAAAACCGAATACACAAACCCCCCCCCCCCACACACACGCGCACACACACACACACACACACACAGGCGGTACCTAACACTGATGATGTGGCCTTCCGTCTCCCTCTGCAGATGGGCCTTGACCACCCAGGCGCCGTGTTCCCGATAGGTCATCACTCGACTGCAGACAAACACACACACACACAGGCAAGACACACACAGACACACGCACACACACACACACAAAAATGCATTTCAAAAAATGTCCACTGACTGTAGAAGCCGTGCATCAACTCAAATGGATTTTCTAGATGTAGTTCCCCCAGCTGGCCACTAGAGGCAGCTATAGGCCCACACAACAGGAGCCTGAGTCGCACAGCAAAAGGCACTAGGTCTCCATGGCAACAGCATCTGAGGGCCCTTTGCAGAGGAGCGATGCTGCTGCTGCCGCTACCGCTGCTTCTGTCCTCCCCGCCACAGACCGGGGGTCAGCCAGGAGGCGACACACGCAACCAAGGGCAGGTGGAGGCCAAGCCGAGCGAGCGAGCGATCGCTTGTCGAGTCGTTACGGCGTTAGCCCGCAGTGGAGCGAGCAGGGGGACTGGAGATTGATTGTGTTTAATATCTCTTGTGGGAGAGCAGGGAGAGAGGAGAGCAGGACTGGTCTCCATCCACACGTTTGAACAACAGACATCCGCCCTGCCCACTGCAGCATTATCAAAGATACTGAATAATAGCTTTTATCAACCGTCTCTGGCGTTATTACACGAAAATTAGGGGTCCAGCGCCGGATCTGGTGGAATAATGATATTTTAAATAAAAAAAAAAAGAGTATGTGTGAGTGTGTGTGTGTGTGTGTGTGTTTGTGTGTCTACTGAGGGACATATTTGGCGGGTGGGCCAGAGGGGGAGAGCTAGCTAGCTAGCTAGCGCCACTGAAATGCTAGCGCCTGGGGGAGCGGCTAAATTAGCGCTGCTTAAAGATTCATGGGGCGGCTTTATGGCTTAATTGCCCTGCTTTCTCATGGAGAGGAAGGGCCTGGAATAACAGGTTGGCGGAAACGCGAGATGTTTTGATGACTAATAGCCGTGTGTGTGTATGTGTGTGTGTCTGTGCGTGCCGTCTCCAGGCTATAGAACACACATTACCCCCGGCGACAGGATCCATAAGGTAAGCATATTCTGTGCCCAATGCTTTTGTCGGGAGTTTGAATAATTAAGAAAGATAATACATAATATCACATATCGGGTTGTTGACTTTATTAACGCGCAGGAACCACCTCAGCAGCAGCAGCAGCAGCAGGAGGAAGAGGAGGAAGAGGAGGAGGAGGAGGAGGAGGAGGAGGAGGACGACAGTGATGACTGGCTCTGGAAGATTTACAATGTTTTGGTGCAGAAGTTGATAATCGTACATTCAAAGTTATTATTGCGACAAAATGCAATTGGCTTGCATACATAAGCACCCACGCACACACCCACGCACAGCCACACACACACATGCGCATGCACACACACGCACACGCACACACACACGCCTGTGCCCTTGACAAGCAGCTCGAGTCTCCTCGAATGAACCTGTGCTGGAGCCAGACAGCCTCTCTCTTTCTCAGCACAGAAAGGATGGCATCATTTTTCTCCTCCACAGCTAACTCAAAAAAAAAAAAAAAAAGAAAGAAAAAGAAAAAAAAAAACTTTCTTTTGTGAAACTCTGCCAGGCACTCGTTCCCCAGAGAGACTTCCAGACTCTAGTCACATGAATCTGTGTGTGTGGGTGTGTGTGTGCGTGTGTGTGTGTATGTGATTCTCTAATGCCTACTCTGTGCTGCCGACTCACAGCTGTGGGATTTCTGACTCCCAGACTTTCACAGTCCATGGCCATCTAAAGCCACTCCATACGGCTGCCATTCATAATGAATAATCCAGTCAGAGATATACACCGGTGCACACACACACACGCACACGCACACACGCGCACACGCACACAGGCAGACTCCTGTGCGACCCACCATTCGTTGGGAGCCATTCGCCGGTCGTACACTCTCACTGAACCGTCGCCCAGGCCGGCCACGATGAGCGAGCGCTGGGGGTCACACGACAAGCTGGTCACACAGCTGTCTGCACCGGTTGGGATGTCCTGTTGGGAGACACACAAACACACACACACACACACACACACACACACACAGAGACATATATTTCTGAACTCAACACTACAGATATTCTGAAGCACAAGATGTCTTATGGCATCTGGAATCCAAGATGGTATTATTTGGCCACCTTAGATTGGCCTTGATGGGTGGACTGGTCCATTTTCAGAGCTGAAGATGCCAACAAGACATACATTTAAAAGTAACGATGTTGGATTCAAAGGATTCAGAGGTGGGGGTCGAGGGTCAAGGGTCAAGGGTCACGGGGTGTGAGGTGTAAGGACGTGAGCGCTGCTCTCACCTGAACCTTCATCTCCCTCTCCGTGTCCCAGATCCGGATGATGCGCACGTCTCCCGAGGTCATCAGGAGACCCGTCTCCTGTTCCCAGTCCACCACCATCCCGGCACCTGGGCCATAACACACACACACACACACACACACACACACACACACACACACATAGGGGTTATACTGTATACTGTACACACACACGCACACACACCCTCACACTCAGATGTGGATAAGTATGACACAGCACTGCTTCCTTAAAAACCACACGCAGACATCTTTGAGAGAACCTGAGGCTTTTTGACCTTATCCAACAGTGTGTGCCACACAAACACACACATACACACACACACACACACAGACACACTGAGAGCTCTGCGGGGTTCAGCAGGGCACCTGCGTGGCCCCCCACCTGAACCTCAGCCTCCCGCAGACGCCCTGGCACACGGCCTGCCCAGTGTGATCGCGACCTCCGACACACACACACACACACACACACACACACACACACACACACACACGCCCGGCCTCGGAGTCTCCCGTCACGCTGGGCCTCTTCTCTCTGGGGCTCAGACGCTCATTAATATGCATGATTTAGCGCTCGATAAATATATTTCCTTTCCTGTCGATGGATCAAAAATAAACACTCTCCATTCGCGTTCCTCATCAGTGGCCACGTGTTTGACGTCCGATGATTTTTTCCCCCCATTTTTCTCTCCTCCGCCGCTCAGTCAGTCATCACCATCTGCGGCTGCTTGATGCGCGCAGACACACACACACACACACACATAGCAGTATCCTAGCGCGCACAGCGGAGGCCTGAGGTCCGTGTCACAGGGTGAGGGTGTGAGTTTAAGTGGCAGCTGGGCGGTCCACAGACCCCCTCCGCTCCGGTGAGGAGACGCTGTCTTGTTAAGGGGCCGACTCGGCTCAGAGGAGAGGAGAGGGGAGGAGACGAGAGAAGTGGAGAGAAGAGGAGAGCAGAGGGGAGGAGCTCCAAAGTCACTCCAGAGTCCAAAGTCGCACACTGTTCCTCTGACCCAGGGGCAGCTAAATGGGCCTGATAAGGAGGGAGAGCACCGGACAAGTTTGGGAATCGGAGAGGGGAAGGGGGTTATGGGGGGAGTGTGTGTCTTCATCTACCCTGCTGTTAAAACTGGCAGAGTGGAAGAGATGGATGAAAAGGGTGAAACCTAACTGGGCTTTTGGCCTCCGAGGTTTGGGAGCCTGAAGCAGGAGTGACCGGGGAGCAAGCAGGGGGTGACTGAGAGACAGAATTCGAGAACTAGCCGCTACCGCTAACTGATTAGGGCATGTGAAAACGAAAGCACAGCGAAAAAGACATGCCCCAGTGGTTTAAAGGGGCTGGGTTACTATTAGACTAGGGATGGGGGGGGGGGGCTTCCAGCTCCACAGGACACAGACAGAGAAAGAGAGTGGGATAGAGAAAGAGAGAAGGACAGAGAGAGAGAGAGAGAGAGAGAGAGAGAGAGAGAGAGAGAGGGAGGCTCTCTAGTCTGACGGGGTGTCGTGAGACAAAAAGTATACCTGGGCAGCTCGATACGCGGCTTAACAGCTCGTTTAAGTTGTTAGGTAATTAACTGCATTACGGGGGATTTGGGGTATTGGGGACAAAATCAATTTCTGTTTCTCCGGGGTGGCGGGGGCCGCCATCGGCTTCCGAAGCTTTTCGCGACTGCCTGTTTTTCAGGGCGAGTGGAGAACCCTCGCAGACGAACCGATACGGGAAATGTCACGCGGCTTTTGTGCCACTTCCTGCCTACGGTCAAAACGCTTTCTGGACTTCAATCAACCTTTGAACATAAGCCGCCTCGCATCGCTAGAGGGTCCGCTGCCGCCCCCGCGCGGCCTTTGACGACCTCCCCTCCTGTGCGCCGCCCACCACCTGCCCATCTGATCGGCCCTCGTCTCCCGCCTTTCAAAGCGAGCCGGGGTCAGCCCATGCCGAGATCCACTGCTGTCGCATCCACAGAGTCTTGTCGAGGCGCGCGAGCGGGGGGGAGGCGGTGGTGGGTCCAACCGTGTCGCCTGGCAGACTGGAGTCGAGGCGTCTCCTCCTCATCAAGTATTCAACCGATCGTCTGTTTCTCGCCTCTCCTTCTTCCCCGACTTGTTTAAAAACACCAAATCTTCATCTGCCTCTCTGCCGTCCTCAATTCAACATCACAAAAAGCCTTATGCTCCTATTGTCCACATCACCAAATCCACACACACGCACACACACACACACACACACACACACACTTTCTGTCTTTGCGAGCGTCTCATTTTGGAGGAATGTGTTTCTTCTCTCGCTCTCTTCTCTGCCTTTGTTTAGCTGAAGTTAATTAAGAGCCTTGCCTTGCTCTGCCTCCTCTCTCATTATCTCTCTATATTCCCCCCTTTCCTCCCAGGTCTCTCTTCCAGCGCTTATTTACTTCTGCTTTCCTTCTTTGTTTCTCCCGTCTCTCCTGTGGGCCGTTATTCACACTCATCTCATTTCATCTTTAAACGCAAAAGGTGTTTCGCTTTTTTTTTTCTCCTTCCTCGGGTCTCTTAAGCTCTTACGCTGCCATTGACGTGTTCAAAACAACAGTGTTTCAAATGTTTGGTCTACAGTACACCAGTCATTGGGGCTCCACTGAAGCCGCTGGTCGCGGTCCTCTCCTGCGCCGCGCTGTGCTGTGCTGTGCTGTGCATGTGCGTGCGGCTCGAGCTGGAGCCGTGCTGTGTGGGGTTCTCCAGTCCGGTGTGGAGGTGCCAAGGAAGGATGGCTCCCTTTCATGAGGGGCCAGTAAACAGCTATGTGGAGCAGGACACACTTGCCGCCGTGCCAACTGGGCCACGGGAGGTAAACCCAGTCCGGGCCAGTTCAGTCCGGGCCCGGACTGATGGCCTAATTGGGCAACTTTCCTCCTTCATTCCAAATCGTACAAGTTTCGAGTCAAACTTTTGCTTTTTAACTTTGTCCGACAGCAACTTGTGCAAACGGGGTTGCCCATCCTATGTTTGCACACTGCTGGTCCACTCAGCATCTGCATTCAATCAGGCACAAAATGGCTGCCATGCCCGTGTGTGGTTTCCTTCAATTGAGTGGGTGTCTGTGGAATGGCTTCATTAGGTGAGGTCCCTGAGACACTTGCAGGTGCAGCTCCGGAGCCGTGCTATTAGGCACTGAGCAAACATTGTGTGTGTGTGTGTGTGTGTGTGTGTTTGTGTGTGTGTGGGGGGTGTTGGACGGTGTGTAATGAGGTCTGAGCTTGCTAAACTCCCCCCTCAGCCCAAATACAAACACCTCCCTGCGTGCGTCGCATGCTAACCTGCGCGCCAGACAATGACCACACACACACACGCACGCACACACACACACACTCACACAAGTGCGCACACACACACACACACACACACACAAACACACACACGCTTGAGCACAGGGGCTGCTCTGTTTACTCTTGTTTACTTTTCTCCTCCTTTTATGTTTTTAGCTTCTGTTCGAGCCTCTAGTCAAATGCCAGGCGGAGAAGCGTGAATGCTAAAACGGTGGAGCTCTGTCGATATTTATCTCATCTGTCTGGTGGAATGAGTGTCTTTCAGAGGTCCGGGGCAGCTGTCTGGCCTCGTTGGTCACATGATTACAGGCTACTGCTGAGGCTTCTTACTTGAAGCCTCTGGCTCAGTCAGAGAGTGGAAAGCGTAATGTAATGCATACGAGTCCTGTGGAGGGATGGAAGTTAGTCACTCAGCACAAGAGGTCGAGAGAACAGCGCTTACAGGAATCACACATGGATCAACACATCAGGATAAAACTCGTGGAATAAAACAAAGTCAACTCTTTTCCTGATTTCATGAGTGATTTAAAGGAATCAAGAGTCTACATAATCAAAAAAATCAAAAAGTCTGCATGATCATGGCAGTGTTTGTACTGATAGAAATGACTCTACGGTGACCAGGTGACCAGAGAGTTTCTGCCCAACTACGTGATGGGAGAATGTGACCGGGGAGTACGATTGGTTTGCTTGTGAAAAGGGGGGGGGGGGGGATCCGACAGCATGCTGTTGTTTTTTTAGTGCGGCACAAACAGAACTCTGAAAAAACCAGGCGAGGAGAATTAGAGAGAAGAGTAGAATGAGGGAACGAGGGGGGGGGGGGTTGAGAGAAAAAGAAAAGAAAGAAGCACTCACCTCCCTGTTTACTCCTGTCAAGATAGATCGAGACGCGCCGCGCTAGACCTGCGAGAGGAGGAGCAGACAGGGGGGTGAGGGGCGGGGTTTAGCCAGGATGGGCGGGGTCAGATCAGATCATCAGCCAGAGGAAGACACCACTGCGTTAGCAGAGTCAAGGAGGGGCGAGGCAGGGCAGGGCAGGGCGCTCGCACACCCACAGTCACATACACAATGTGTAAATACACACACACACACACACAAAGGTACACAGACTTGTAAACACAAACAAATACGCTCACACACAGAGACAAGCACAGAGCCACAGTTTTCAGGATGACCAAAGCCAGAGGCAGCCAAAGGCTGGGGCTTGCATACAGTAGCTGTGAGACACGTGCCAATTAAACACCCCGACCCACTCCAATGGAAAAAGGAACCCCCCTCCCCTCTCTCTCTCCCCTCTGTCCCCTCAGCCAGCATGTGGGGCTGCCACTCCCAGAGGCCTCTCTGCCATCTCCCCGCACAGCACACCCACGGCAGGGAGGGGGGGAAGCGGAAAGCCCTTAATCTGGCCTGGAGGGAGCCTGAGGGGGGAGGCCAGAGTAATCCTTCGGCTGGCAGCCGCAACGACACCAGCTAACGCATGGAGAGCCCCTCTCCTGGTGGAGGAGACGGGAGGGAGAGGAGAGGAGGAGAGGAGAGGAGAGGAGGAGAGGCGAGGAGGGGAGGAGAAGGAATAGGGAGGAAGAGAAGAGAGGAGAGGAGAGGAAGAGAGGAAAGAAGGGGAGGAAGAGAAGAGAGGACAGGAGAGAAAGAGAAGAAAGAAGGGGAGGAAGAGATGAGAGGAGAGGAGACTGGAAGAGAGGAGAGAGGGAGAAAAGAGGGGGGGAAAGAAGAGAAGAGAAAAGAAGAGAGGTGACAAGAGAGAAGATGAGAGGAGAGGAGAGGAGAGGAAGAGAAAAGAGAGGGGGAGAAGAGAAGAGAAGAGGAGAGGAGAGGAGAGGAGAGGAGAGGTGACTAGAGAGAAGATGAGGGTGGGGAGAGAATGAGAGGAGGGTATTTGAATATTTTGCTAATCCGGAGTCATTACAGCTGGAGTGAAGTTGCCAAGGCCCTCTTCTGTTCTGCCTGCCTGAAAGGACTGTGGATGACACACAAAACTCAAGACTAAGGAAACTTGGACAGGAGAAAACACACATACACTCACAAAATGAAGACACACACACACACACACACACAAAGTGTACAAACATACACACACACACATACACATACACTAACCACACACACACATACAGTATATGGTCAGACCGAGCAATGTCACAGAGCTTCAGAGAGTCATGATGAAACAGTTAAAGAAAAGCCTTGAGAAGCTGTTACAGGATGCATGGAGAATCTTCCGCAGCCATCAGAGAGGGGGGGTGGGCTGGGAGGCTGGAGCAGACTGTTAGGGAATTGGGGTCTGAGAGAGACCTGTCTGTGTGTGTGTGTGTGTGTGTTCATACATATGCGCATGTGTGTATGTGCACATGAGTACCCTGTAGCAAAGGTATGGTGCCTCTTCACTCACTGAGAGCTAGCTTTGATCAGCATGGCCTCGACTGATAAGGACAGCTGCAGGTCTCTCTTACACCTTTGCCCTAACTGCCAGCGACTGTCGCATTGATGCGTCGTATTGACTGTTCTCTGTTTACAGTGGGTCCGTTATGACGACATTCTATTTGTAGAGATTCGCCATTCAATCTGGCGGAGCAACGCGACTTGACCGACTGACACAGAAACAGACAACGCAACAAAAAAAGTCGCATAGCAACTGGTTTTGTTGCGCTGCGTCGCGTCACGTTCAATTAGGACATCCCAACAGAAAATACAACGACGGAACTGATTTTGTCACACACAGTTAGGACACGGTGTTACAAAAGTAGGTTTAGCCCCTTGAGAGATAGACAAGAGCCCCTCTCCCCCCTTATCCTCCCTCTGAGTGAGGCTGAACCCACTGGGCCGTGCCACTGTCGCAAGAGTTAGACTAAACAACGGAGTCAAAACAGCCCTCCCTGGCAGCACTAGACATAACAAGCAGCAAGCGCATTCGCAAACAGACAAACAGACAACTCCGCAGAGTCAGCAGCTACATGTTGGAGATAGTTTAGGAATTTCACCACCAGAACGGCGGACTGAGACAGCCATAGCACACCATTTTAGACAATCTAACTGTGCCAAGTGTTCGACAAAGTTCATTGTTTAGCCAACTAGGCTGAAAAGTAACTACTCTGGACTACCTAAAAATCATACATGATATTCTCAGATCTCTGCTGAGGTAAAGTAATGTGCCACATAGATCACTTCACATGAACATGAAGGAGCTACAGTCTCTTCTTCCACCTCCAGTCGTCCTCCCGGATAAAGTTGCAGTTCTAAAATCCAGGAAGTGGAATATCCAGCCCGGATCCCTGACAGCACATCAGCTCCTCGTGTGTGTGGGAGGGCCAACCTACGCCTGTGTCTACCCCTCGGCTCGGTGTCAGCCTCGGCTTTGGATCTCTGAAGGCTGGCTTGGGGTCAGTGTGGGTGGCATCCTGACTGCACGCGGTGCCAAACGAGACAGGCCCCAGATCAGCGCTGACGCTGACACTGACGGGGTGGGCAGGTAGGTGTCCCTCCCCACCGGTGGCCGCCAGTCAACAGCAGCAGCAGCTTCCCTGGCTTCATTAGAGAGTGGAGCAGGTGGTGGAGTCAGTGGCAGCTGTGACACTGACTCTCATTGGCCGTAATTGTGTGTGTGTGTGTGTGTGCGCGTGTGTGTGCGTGTGCATGTGTGTGTTTGGGGGCCGAGAGAGAGAGTGAGTGAGTGAGTGAGTGGGGGCATGCCGCCCGGTGCCACCAGGATGCCAACCAGCAGGGACCGCAAGTCAGATCTCACAGATTTCACGCCGCCTGACACGAGGGCATTCTCTCTCTCTCTCTCACTCCCCTCAAATGTGGAATGAGACTCCAAGTGACATTCGTCAAAAAAAAAACAAAAAACAAAACAAACCAAAAAAACAAAAAACAAACCCCTCCAAACAAACTAAAAGAGGTGACACACATCAACAAAACACGACAAAACAGTTGATAATGAACTGAAACACGCACATTGTGATAACGTGAAGGGTGAGGTTTCGGATGTTCTATTTAAATGGACATGGGTGCAACAGGTCTGTTGACACAGAAGGACTGATCCTACGCGGGACTAACAGCTCACAACAAAGGCATAACAACACGATTACAGATCACAGATTTGGGTGGGGTTTCTGTTAGAAGTCTCACCAGTTCCCTGATGTCCAGACACTCCAACTGCATTTCCAAAGGGTGGGCGGACGGTAAGCGGAAGGTAAGCAGACACAAGTCATTTATCAGAGCGCAGCGTTTGGACATGAGCAAACAAAAGAGGGAGATGGGCAAATAGAAATGGATGAGTGCGTGCGTGCGTGTGTGTGTGTGTGCGTGTACATGGGATGTACAACTGCGTGTGAGTGTGTGTGTATATGGGATGTACAAATGCGTGTGAGTGTGTGTGTACGTGGGATGTACGGCAGCTCTGTGTGTGTGTGTGTGTGTGTGTGTGTGTGCGTGTGTGTGTGTGTGTGGTGTGTGTGTGTGTGTATACACAGACCTCTTGTAGTGGGTAGCATGTCAGACAGACCCTGCCAGGCTGTCACCATCTCCGGGTTCCGCTGGTCGGCAAAGTTCTTCCAGATTCTCAAGGCTCCGTCATCTGACAGGGACATCAAAGAGGAAGGGGGAGAGAGAGGGAGAGAGAGAGAGAGAGAGAGAAAGAGAGAGGGAGAGACAGCGAGAGAGGGAACAAGACAGAGCCAAGGAGGATGGAGGGAGGCAGGAAGGAACAGAACAGGGAGAGGTTGTGGAGAGAGTGGGTGAGACAGTCGGTGTGATGAAAGAGAAGAAAGAGAGGAGGAAGAGAGAGATGGGGGGATGAAAAGCTGAGGCTGAATAATGCCAATGTCTATAGATAGCCTAGAAACTTGACTGGCGCAGAACTCGCAACACAAAACAATGCGGGCAAATATTCACACAATTCCAAGGCGGAAAAAAACGACATAAAGTCTCAAGTCCACGCAAAGTATTGACTTGACTGACATGACAAACATAATTTTTCCATGACCTTTTAACAATTCAGTTAGTCCTAAGAACCAAACCATATATTTTATGAAACTTTCCCGAGGGATTAACTCATTGTTAATACATCTGAGAGAGAGAGAGAGAGAGAAAGAGAGAGAGAGAGAGAGAGGGAGAGGAAAAAAGAGAGTGAAAAACATGTAAAAAAAGATCATAATGTGTAATGTGGAGCTGGAGCCACAGGAAGTGATGTCGTTGGGTAGGCTGCGGTGCGGACGTGCGTGCGTACTGACCGGTGGCGGTGAGCAGGAGGGAGCAGTCGTGCCCGTTCAGATACTCCATGGCCGTGATGCGCGTGTAGCGAGGGTTCCCGTTGTAGAAATAATCAAGCCTCTCTCCCTTCTCCCAGTCCCAAAAGCTACAAATGTGTTTACACACACACACACATACACACACACACACTTTTCGGTTATTCAGTTACACATACACAAGGCCCAGAAGCCATATGGGGTTCTCAAAAAAAAAAAAACAAATCTCTGGAGATTCATTAAAACTTTTGCACCAAAAATAATTTGGAGACATCAAACAGCAGCCTGGAGTTGGTGGCTGTTGAGCATAGGCCCTCTCTCTCTGTGTGTGTGTGTGTGTGTTTGTGTGTGTGTGTGTGT
>JASCQY010000104.1:2615547-2621194 GCA_030264315.1 Sardinella tawilis | reverse complement strand
ACACACACACACACACACACACACACACACATAGACACACACACACACACACACACACACACACACACACACACACATACGAACAGAAATACACCGACAGACGTAGACAGGTCTAATAGGCTCAGAGCAGAAGGCCATGGTAGGTATCAGAGGAGGATGCATAGATGAAAAGCTGATGATGTACTCTGTGATTACCATTATGACTGACACACACACACACACACACACACACACACACACACACACACACACTCACACTTAGAAACACACAGAGAAAGACGTAGACAGGCCTAATAGGCTCAGTGGAGGAGCCCATGATACCGGAGGTATCAGAAGAGGATGCCTGCTGTACTGTGCATGCTGTAGCTTAGAGGCTGATGGGGTACTCCATGCTTACCACTACAGTAAGACTTCCTGTGTGGGCTTAACGTGGCAGTCTTACTCTACTGTGATGAGACATATTCAACAATTAGGTATGTCACTGTCACTCTTACAGTCACTTTATTTATATTTATATTTATAGAAATACAGTAAATAATAGTCCTTAAATGTCACAGTCAGTGTTTTAATCAGGAATAATTACTGTAATACTCCTCACACCTCACTCACATATAGCACTGGCTGACTCTCAGTATAGTGTATCGTAAACATCATGATCAGTACTTTACATTCACTCAGACACGGTGTTGACTATTACAGTATTCAGTGGCAGAAGGTGGTACTCCAGTGGTAAGCATACAGGCAAGCATACAGGAGGAGACCTATAGACCATTCTAGTTCCATACGCTTGTGGTTGTGGGGTCAGTAATTGATCGTCATGGTTACTGTTACCTGCGTTACTGAGCCTTCAGCTTTGTGCCTACGGCAGAATCACATTCATGGCCGCCAACCCCACTTCCTCTCCTGTTATATTGCTTCAATAATTACAGCCTAGTTTTATCTTCAGTGACTCATCATTTGTTTACTACTTTAGGCACCAGTAAAATGAAAATATGTTTGAGTAAATGTTTAACAATTGTAAAGTCATTTAAAAACAATAACAAAAACAACAACAACAACAACATTACTTAAATGGGAGACCAAGGTCTTTATCAGCAGTACTAAGATGGAGTTTACATACAGTATGGAGCTGAGTTTCTAGTAGCTGTGTGTGTGTGTGTGTGTGTGTGAGTGTGCATGGATGTGTGCATGTGTGTGTGTGTGTGTGTTATGCGTGTGTGTGTTAGTGTGAGTGTGTGTGTGTGTGTGGAGCCAACACCAGGTGACTAACGCAGAGCCATCTGTTCCTATCTCAAACACTGATGTCACTAGGGTGCTGCCTAACACACCACAGACCAACGTATCAAGACACTTCTTCAGAGGACTGCCAAGAGTGCTTCATACTTTATGATTCCTCAGGCCCAACACAACAACAGTGCTGAGAATGGGTGAAAAATATTTTTTTAAGTGAAAACTGTTTTTATTTTGTTACATTTGGAGTTGAAATCCATTTCAGGCCAAAGCAGGAGGAGAGCCAGACCCTGTGGTGGGATCACGTAGAGAAAAACACACACACACGCACACACACACACCCACACAGGCAAAAACTCTAAAATATCTCAAAAAGAGCACCAGGGAGAAAACACAGAGGAAGGAAAGTGAAGACGGAATCAGACCCAAAAGGTTCCCAAGGCGCTTTTCCAGATTGCAACGCATGGCCCACGGACAGCCAGTGGCAGTCGGAAAGACGCTGTCAATCAACCCGGGAGCTTCATTAGTGCCTATTGATTCATCTAACGCTCCACCCCACATTGATAAATCGCTACAGTGCTGAGTGGAAAAAAAACGGCCCCAAGACTAAATGCTCATCTTGTTAACGACAGGAAACGATTGCCCTCGCCCCAGAGTTTCTTTTACTCGGGTGTACAGTAGTAAATCACGCCATCATGAATTATCGCAACAGTGAAAGGTCAGTGGGGGGGGGGAAACGCTAAGGCGCTAGGATGCTCAACAAAATGGCTGTCGCTTGCTGAGCTACAGCACTTGCTAAGCAGCGCTTGACGGGTGGCTGTGAAGGGGTCTTTCAGGACAGACGGGATCGGAGCTGAACTCTGCGAAGAGGGGTCTTGGAGGACAGAGCGGATCTCGTCAGAGCGAGGAGTGATGCCGGGAAAAGGCTGCTGTTGCTGCCGCTGCTGCGCAGGCTTTGATCACGGAGGCTGGGAAGGCTCCGGCGGCCATATTTAATTCATGGCGTTGCGTAACGTGCATCAAAACCTCTCCACCCGTTCAAGAAGCCTCTTCTTAGAGGCTAAATGGCCATTGAGTTGAGCTTTTCAGCCTCCCCCTACCTCCTTTTCTTCAGCGTTCTCATCCCCCCATCCTGTACTTTTCCTTCTCCTTCTCCTCTCTACTCTCTCTCTCTCTCTCTGCGTTCCTTTAAAAGCCTCCACCGTGGGTCGGCTGATATTACAGCCTGCCTTCTCCTCTCTGCCTGGTGTGGGGCTGGCGGGGGACAAACTGAACACTTAGGCGTCCGCAGCCCTTCAAGCTTGTGCTTGTTTGTTCAGAACAGACGGCGTCTCTTGCTCTTTTTTTAAGTCCTGACAGCCCTGGCATTCACAGACTGTGCGAGCACCGATTCCTGGGTCCCCAGAGAGAGAGAGAGAGAGAGAGAGAGAGAGAGAGAGAGAGAGAGAGAGAGAGAAGGAGGGAGGTCAAAATCCCAGACACTAGTTTTGAGGTATAAAATATATTAGTTAGGGACTTGATTGCGGTGTGGTCAAAGGCTCTGAGTCAGCATAAAAAAATTAAGTGTCTCCGCGCCGGGCGTACTGCAAACACCTGCGACAGCACCTGTCCGACCCTCATCAACAGAAAACACTTGGAAGGGTTTCAGATACTACGGTTGTGCTCCAGTCAACAGACTGGACGTTTGGCTGCTTTTACCTGAAATGCATAATAAGCCAACGAAACACAACTCCAGTTTATCCCGAACCATTTACAGTATGCAGACTCGCTAATTAAAATGGTACTTCAATTAGCAGAAAACATGGCAGAAAGTTTTTTTTTCCTACTAAGACAATACATACTTTATTTACAGTATATGACATATTTCCAATGCTGTGGTCTTCCAGTTCATCAAGTTCATTTTTTTTCAGTCACATCCCTGCTGCAGACAGTCATAAACACTTGCCGTTAACATCCACCCCGCATACTTTCACATCTTAGCAACTGCTACAGCTTGCTAACTAACTTACTACCTCCACATGACATGCACAGCACAGTACAGCACATGACAGGTTTGACCGACCACATACAGTAGCATCCACATGATGTCTGTGGCCCCAATGGGAAGGTTGGGTTAAGCCCCCCCAGATAAGACTCTCTCAGTATAAAAGGCCCAAAGGCTGGTGAGTTTGCTCCCAGGGCCTCTGTTGCAGACAAAGCAGCCAGCCAGACCTGCCATGCTGCAGTGGCCTTGCAGTCAGCCACAGCGCTGTGCCTCCCCCCGCTGGTGATAAAACCAGCCCAGCACGCCACTGTGGTGCAGGGGTTGGGCTGGGGAAGACGATGTGTGTGTGTGTGTGTGTGTGTGTGTGCACAATCCTCCAAACGACTCCCCCATTGCCAGTTTATCTGCTAATGCCCACCTCCTCCACACAAACACACACCCCTAAATTAATATTAAAGAGAGAGAGGGGCCATTTGAATAACAATTGTTGTTTGCATCTGTGCGCTATCATCCATCAACACCTTGCTTTCACCGCCAACCCCCCCCCCCCACACACCCACCCACCCACTCTCTCGCCCTCTCTTAGCACAGGAACAGCTCCACTTCCACTTTTTATATAAAAAAAACCCCTCTCTTCTTCATCAGTGTTGCAGCAAACTAGAGTGCAGAAAGTTCCGGAAGAATTGAATCGGATCAGCGCACGCTCCACTCGGCTGCGCTGTGCCGGCGCAAAGCTCTCGTGCCGCCCTGTCGTGATAATGGGCTTTATGAGAGGGTAAAGCCTTCATCATCGCTCGCTGCTGTGGCTGCACCTCTCCCGAGCCCACCGAGGGAGGGAAGGTGCGCGCCTCGACTCAGCCTCCCATCACGGAGACCGAAGCCGTTCGCTAACTAACGCCGCCGCCGAGTTACACAACCGCCGAACACGCACGGCACAACGGAAGACTGACGGAGAGAGTTGTCAGCAGGACGGAGATAAAGTCAACGAGTTTGTGAGTGTGTGTGTGTTTGTGAGAGAGGAGAGGGAGAGAGAGGGGGAGAGAGAGAGAGAGACAGACAGAGAGAGAGATAGAGAGAGAATGGGAATGGCTTGCAGCCAACTTAATGCATGGCAAAGGAAGGCAGAGGAAAATGTCATCATAAATAAATAAAAAGCAGTGTTGGGTTTGCTTTTTTTCCTCCAGGATGGTAATTGCACTCTGCAGGGTATGGCTTAGCATATGCAGCCAGCGGAGGGGCTGGGAGCCGACTGCTGCTGCTGCTGCGATTTCATGGCCAATCTCGGTGGAGGATTCCCTCTGTGAAAGACAAAACCCCTGAGGACATCCGACTTAGAGTACATTAGGGTCTGTTTGGAACACAAGAACACTGCTGCAGCACGCACACACGCGCACACGCACACGCACACACACACACACACACGCGCACACACACACACACACACGCACAAGCACAGCTGCTGCTGCCTGCCTTCCTTGGGTTTCATGAGTCAGTGGCATGAGAGAGTGACTGTGCTTGGAAATGACAGGCAGAAAAGCCTGGTCATGCAACAGGTGTATAATGCTCTCTCTGTGTGAGTGTGTGAGTGTGTGTGTTGCTATATGCATCATACATACATACATACATACATACATATATATATATATCTATAAATACTGTATGTATGTATATAAACACATAGATGAGAAAAGGCTTACCACATGGCATGCATGTAGGTTGGCGGGAGCCGAGGGCTGCTGACTGGCGTGCAGTTGTACGACCTCATGATCCTCTCGGCCAATAGGAAATTGCGGAACAAGCTGGCCACCAGCAGGTCCTGCCGGAAGAGCTTCTGAAAGAGGTCTGCAGAGAGAGGAGGCCAGAAGAACAGAAGGAAAGGAGAGAGGGAGAGAGGGAGAGGGAGAATAGAAGAGAGATAAAGGGAAAAACTGGATGACAAGGTGAACTGATATTCTGAGGACTATGCTGTCGAGTCTGTCCATGACTAGACGAGTTGGTCAATAAAACAGATTCAAAACGTATTACTTATTGATCCCAACAGGGACGAGGCTGAAGAACAACAAAAAGAGTGAGAAGGCAAAACAAAAGGCCTCTTTCTGTGAGGACTGGCAGGCACTGAGCCTCACCAAGCAATTACAGACCAAAAGGAGTTGCCTATGACTGGACTGGAGGTGTGTGTGTGTGTGTGTGTGTGTGTGTGCGCGTAATGATATTTAAGCCGAACATGGAGTTGCCTAATTCACTTTAAATGGGACAAAAGGCCCTCTGATCCCCAGCGCTCCCACCCTCTACCCCCACAACCCTCTCTCCCAATGCTTTAATAACCTACATGGTGTGTGTGTGTGTGTGTGTGTGTGTGTGTGTGTGTGCAATGGATTACACCAGGCTTGCTTGCCTCCACCGGGCAGACTTCTCCCTCTGATGCCCGCTGAT
>JASCQY010000104.1:2559363-2569631 GCA_030264315.1 Sardinella tawilis | reverse complement strand
CCCCCCCACAGATTATTTTCCAGAAGTCTCCACAAAAGAGTGCACAGGGAGCAGACACATGCACACGGGCCACCAGGACTGAGTCAGGCAAAAAAAGAACGCTGCAATCGCTCAATCAAAGGAGAGCGGGAGCGGGAGCGGGGCCGGGGTGGGCGGGGTGGGCCGGGGCGGACGGCAAAAATAGCTTATCAGTGCAGGAGGGCGGCATGATGGACGGCCCCGCGGGATCTCGCTCCGCTGACAGGCATTCTGAGGAAGACGTCCAGGACCAGGGGAGGTCCCGCTTGGCTGACTCCTGATAAAGGGGCCACTCTAGGCTTCGAGCAGAGAAGAAAAAAAAGAAACTCAATAAACCTGCCCCCCCCTCCCCACACACACACACACACACGCACACACACGCACACACACACGCACACACACACACACACACCCTCATCCAACCAACACGCAGCCACCCCATTCACGGCTTGCTGGTCCGTGCGGCTGGCGAAGCGGCACGGGAGTGTCACAGGCCCAGCCGACGAAGCTTATCGGAAGTGGGGGTTTGGTGGGCCCACCCAGCCCCATGGGCACAAAAGTGTGTGATGGGCCAGTGATTGATAAGCCTTCTGGAGGCAGGGCAAAAGTTATGAGAAAATATCAAAACAGCAAGAAGGACTTGCACTTCATGAAAAGTGCTGTGGTCAAGGTATGAGAATGTCAATAATGTCTACACACACACACTAACTCTCCCTCTCTCTCTCTCACACACACACACAAGCACACACACAGAGAGGCATACACACTCAGAAGCCTTTAAAACCCATAACAAGGCCAACAGCCATTGCCAAGTCCAGGCACCAAACCGATAGGGAGTCAGTTAGTGCCCCATCAGCACTGCTCTTTGGAGTAACCTTCAGCGCTTAGCTGGACTGCAAACATCTTGCCAGTGCGGCCTGCTGCTGCTGCTGCTGCTGCAAAGCTGGCTCTCTCCTCAAATCCCCTCTGATCAATGCACTCCGCATTCAGCACCTACCAAAGGCGCGCAGGAGAAGCAACTTATTGATATGATCACATAACTGAGTCAATTAGAACTGGGCCAGGTGAGCCGGGAGACCTTGCGTGTGGAAAAACATCATCAACACGGCTCTCCAAGTGCGCTCACTCACGTTCTGTTAAATCATGTGACTTGCTCGATTAAAGCAGTGGGTCGAACGAGAAGCTGAGTTCGCAGTCATTGCACGTGAAACAGAACGGTTCTCTGAGTGAGGCTCTCTGATCACAGTCCTCATGCTGCTGTCAGGCCATGCAGGTATTGTGTAACTAACTACAGCACAATAGGACGAGACCAGGTACAGTTGCTGCAGCTTGTCAGGTGAGACAGGTGAGCCCCAACCCAACCCAACCCAACCCAAGCCAACCCAACCCAACCCAACCCAACGCCATGACATCTCCACCCGTCCGTTACCATCCTGGCCACAGCAGCTGCAGCTCTCAATACCAGACCACCGGCAGCATCATCAGCACCGTTTAACACCGTCGCCCGGGCAGCAGGGTCATCTGCGGTGGCCGGGCTGATGAGATGCGGCAGGAGGAAGCTCTCTCTCGGAGTGTCCCGGTCGCGCCGCTGGGAGAGTAATCAATAGGCGCCCAGTCGGGAGGTGACAAGCGTGACGGCAGGCCGCAGATTGGCCATTTAAAAAGTGTTAAGTCCCGTCCTCACTCCCGAGCCTCGGAGACATTTACAGCTGAATCAACAGCCTGGAACAGCAGCGGGGGGGGGGGGGGGGGGCCGGACCCCGGACAGCGGCCCCCCTAAACCACAGCAGCCGCAGGGGGACTTCCAGGAGGAGAGGAAAAATGGGAAAAACACTGGGTGGATTCTATGAAAAAAAGGCAGGGTGTGGACATAGGAGAGATCATAGTCTTCCTACGACAACGGTTTCTGCAAAAAACACCCCTATTCCACCACCCCCTGCTCGTGGATCAGCATTGATCTAAGAGCTTATTTTGTTTCCAAGAACTCCCCTCCTTCTGTTCCAAGAAGAAAATACTGGCTTTGAAGTCGTCGGCAGAAACAGGTCTCGCGCTTACTACAGTCATATAACGTTTCTCGACAAAGAGCGGTCGGAGCGCGGTGACCGTGTAGCGGTGGTGCTCGTCCCTGCTGCCAAAGAAAGTGAGAGCTAATTAAACTCTCCAGTCTATAGTGGGGTGGAAACGGGTCAGGCAAACACACTGGCTAATCAGTGACCGTGTTCTTCCTCTGCGCTGACAAACTAGCCTACATATTAGTCACCCTGCCAGAGCCCCCTGCTTGAGGAAGCCAAGAGAAGAAGAGAATGGAGGAGAGGAGAGGAGAGCAGAGCGGAGCACAGCCTTCCAGTAATTATCCTGACAATTAATGGGAGTTCCGCCCCGCAGCTCTGACAAAGGTCAGAGAAGCAGCAGGACACAGTCGGACCTCAGAAGCAATCGGAGTAGCGGGGACAAGCGACAGAGAGAGAGAGAGAGAAAAAAAAAACGAGAGAAGAAGTGGTGTATAAAGAAGAAAGAAAACTGTTCTCGTCTCTCTCAGACATCAGCGCCATTAACAAGGCGATGGAGCAGACGAGAGGCGCGCAGCGCTGAGCTCGCTCACGTCAAACTAGCTCATCATTTATTTAAACGCAGACGTGACATGACCTTCTCACAGAAGGCAAACAAGAGATAAGACAAACAAAGACTGACAGCTATGCACGCAATAGGACACACAGAGTGACATGCAGTAAGAAGTGATATCTGCGAGGAAATACGTTCAACAAAACTGTTAAGTGTGCGGCGCTGTAAAGTGTGTAAGCAAACAAACTGCCGTATGAAGAAGTGCGAATTCACAGAAGCAACGAGTAGAGTCAGAAGAGACGTACAGTACATACACTGACAAAGATACGAGAATGTGAAGGGTGACAGACGAAAAGGCTCTTGACGGTTGAGTTCGGGTGGGTTAGGATGTGCCCTTTTCCTAAAGCTGAGGCTTTGCCTGAAATGAGCTCTGGGTCGCTGGTGTGAGGACGAGACAGGAGACTCAGAGACATTTCGAGAGCTTTGGGCCCGACATGAACGCATGGAGCTGCTCAGTGCACTGCAGTGCAAAGCCTGGTAGAAATGTCAGAGGAACGTGTGGAATTTCTGGACCTTTCACCAAAAACATGTCAGAGACATGTGCCACTACACAACCGACTTCCACGAAACAGAGCCCACCATCTGTCTCGGAGAGGAGCAGTGATTTTATAAGCAATGCTTTAGATACTGTATAGGGACGGGAATTTATAGGACTGATATAGATACTAATGCCATCGTCAATTCTGCTTATTGCTCCAATCTTTTATAAATTCTCCTCTCAATTCCTTACTTCCTTAATGAAGAATATATGCAGTAGGTGGTTCTACATGTTTTCAGTGTCGACACAATTATTTTCTTTAAGTCTGAAGACCTTTGCAATGCAAACTGTTTCAATATTGTCTACTAAGGAGGCAATCGCAGCTTATTGGTATCAGTATGGTAACGGCATGTAGAGGTGTACTGTTCTGCTTCCACACAGAACCACTGGCCTGGTCTAAAAATATTCCAGCATTGATGAGAAAATTGACAATGGTTGCAGTCAAACGACTCCGGTAAATGGAAGCATTCGATTCTCGTTCTACTTGACTGTTGATTCTCAATTCCCATCTCTATTTAGTCCTGGAAGTTCTATGAAAACGGAACATATCCAATATTAGGATCCCTCAAGTATTCCTGACATTAATGGAGCTCACTAGAGGGACGCTGAGATTAATTTGGTGAGTTCTCACGTGGGCGGGCTGAACACCGCCGCCAATTGTCTATATGGAGACTAATGCACGTGTAAACGAGCGAAGCGCTAATGGGAAGAGGTGGCCGTCACGAGTAATGCAAAAATTAATGACACCACGCCATCACTCCATCCCACCGAACATCAAACAACTGGCAATTAATGACACATTAAAAACCCATTTGCATGACAATAATCGAGATGAATGCCGGTTGCTGTCGTGCATCATCGACGCCAGAGCGACATTTGAGTTCTGACGGTCGCCAGGTGGGAAGTCCATTTAGTCTCCCGGCCGTTCTCCGGCACGATTGGCGGAGCCCATTTGTCGTCTGGGGCTTGTCTGACCTCATCTGTTCCAACATGACGCGTCTCATGTTTGCGAAAGCAAGCGCCCCTCATTGCCACATGTGTATGTGTAACACCAGGACAAAGCACTGCACTGCGCTGCGCTGTCCCTGATTGGCAGGAGGTAGGGCTGGCTGTTCGGAGACTTGGAAGCGCCGAGGAGAGTAGAGGCCCATAACCTGCCGCTTCCCCAGAAGGATCTCCAGAGTGACATCATGGTGACTAAGACGGGCTTACAGGCTCTGATCCATTGGTTTTTATTGAACGAAATACCTCACCGCAAAGGGGAAATGTGCTGCATTTAACAATCACACTCGCTCATATTCAAGGATTTTATATATATATATATATATATGTATATATATAAATATATATTTTTTAAATAGATTCATTTAAAGTTTTTAAAAACTTCACACGCCACTGCACCATCCTATCATTCATGCTGCCCACTGGGAATTAAAATTAATTGCTGACATAATTCATTCCTCAGCAATGCTTTGGAGTCCGTGGGGAGGGAGGATCTGCTGGGCTAAAACGTACTGGGGTAGACACAGCAGATGAAATGCATATATAAAGACAGTGAGGAATGAGAAAAAGAGGGGACAGCGTTGTGCCAAGATCAACCCTCACCAGCCCACCTGACACCCCCCCACCCCCGACACCCAACTCAACCACACCCTGTCAACACCCACAAAAACAGCCTCTCTATCAAGTAGGTGGTCCCGACTATTTATTTTCATTGTAAACATTAATCTGAAAGAAGTCCTAAACAAAATTCTATTTTCATAAAGGTCTCCTGGCCTCATGGATTTCCAATAATCCCATAAATCCAGCCGGCGCTGAACTACAGTGCTCCCAATACCCTCCTGATGTCAAGATGAGACCACACACTGACACAGCTCCACTGGGGACCCCCACAGAGGGGAGGAGAGAGAGAGAGAGGGAGAGGGAGAGGGAGAGAGAGAGAGGGAGAGAGATAGAAAGCTGGGGAGAGAGGGGGAGAGAGAGAGATAGGCTAAGAAAATGCGAGCGATTGAGTGAGTGAGTGAGCAAATGAGTGTGTGTGAGTGAGTGACTGAGTGAATGAGTGAATGAGTGTGTGGGAGTGAATTAGTGAGTGAATGAGTGTGTGTGTGAGTGAGTGAGTGAGTGAGTGTATGAATGAGTGTGTGGGAGTGAGTGGGTGAGTGAGTGAATGGGTGATTGCGAGAGTGAGTGACAGGTAGCTTTCCACTGCCATGTTATCTTGTCTGAAAAACCACATCATGCAAGCCAACATTTCAAATGTGCGATACGCCCCATGCACTTAATTTCTCCACTGCTCATGTTTTAGTTTATAATGTTAAAGAAAAAAGAGAGAGAGAGACAGAGCGAGACAGACAGAGAGAGCGAGAAAGACAGAGAGTATGACTACTGTATGTTAAGACTATGTTACTTTAATTTCAGTCCACTGCTACTCAAACACATGGTAAGTAGTGACAAAGTGTTGCCTGATGATTTGGTCACAGACGGGCACTCTGAAATCCACGGAAGAGTGGTTTACTGGAAGGGCAAGGTGAAAGTGTGAGTTTCACTAGCATAATTTACATCATGCACCAAAGTGCGAAAAAGCACCAAGGACTTCTGAACTTCGCCTTTTTCCCTGCTGCTGCCTGCTGTGGATCAAGAAATTATACAGGATATTTTACATTCTCTCCTAATAATGGCAGAGGTAGGCTAATTGTGTCTCACTGAACTGAACTGAACTGAACTGAACTGAACTGAACTGTGTGTGTGTGTGTGTGTGTGTGTGTGTGTGTGTTCATCCAGTCATTAAACATCTGCGAGACTCCGGAGGGTCGTGAAACCCTTCCCTCTTCCCCCCACCTCAGGGTCTGCAGATCAATGGTCAGTGATTATTCCATTTGTTTGCAAGGCTATAAATTAAAGCTATTAAAACAGGGAGCCATTGATTACCGGCTACGCCAGCAATGGAGTCGTCAAACAACCACTCCCACTTGGCTCACACACACGCACACACACGCACACACACACACACACACACACACACACACACACGCACACACACACACCGCTTTAGCCCTAATCCTTCAAGGGTACTAATCATCAGCATCCTCAGAGACATCACAACGCTCTGTGGATCTGACTTCTTTGCAATTATTTTTTTTTTCTAGCCTTTTTAGCTATTCAAGTGTCAGCCAGGTAGTTTCAAGCGAAGCAAAACTGATTCCAGATCATCTACAGTACATGAAGATATCAGGGAGGGCTGCTAATCGCATTGCTTGCCTGCTGCCGGAGCTAATGTGGAACAGCTCTACGTGGGCCTTCTCTCTAGAGTACCTCAACTTGGTTACCATGACAATAGAATGATTTCCAAGAAGAGATGTGCATACATATATATTACATTGCTTTAAATGCTAATTGCTCGTTGCCCTGCGAGCATAAACATGCTTAACAATCTGTTTTGCTGCCAGTATATCCACAAATGTCTGCTTAACATACACAAACATGTGAAAATTAAAAAGAAAAAAAGAAAAACACACACGCTCGCACGCACACACACACACACACGCGCACGCACACGCACACACACGCACAGAAAACAGACAAGCGTTCGTTTGCAAGGAACAGGGCGTAAGTGAGAAGAAAAAAAAAAAACAGTAGGATACATTTTAATAATGCCTGCAAAACAAGATGTCTTCTTCCAGAGAAAGCAAAAAAAAAAGAAAGAAAGGGATGTAGGAAAAGAGAGGTGGTAGAGGAGCCTTTCTAAGGCGGTTGAGTGCGTGATGCAGAAGCCACAGGGTTTCGCTCAGGCAGAGGGAGCTAGGAGAACACAGCCAATTACTGCGCTTGATATTTCTCTGTGTTTTGGAGGATGTAGACATCACACACAAGGGCTTGTGCAGTAGAGGGGGGAGTAGTGGTCCCATGGGCAAGAAAAACAGAGCGAGAAAAGAAGGCCAGAGAGACCGAGAGAGAAAGAGAAAGAGAGAGAGAGAGAGAAACCCCTATTTCCACTGAAGAAGAAGAAGAATGCAAAACACGAGCGCCAGCTCCTCTGAAGAAGGCATGGCAAAGAGAAGCCAAAAGGGAGAGAGCAGCGAGTTTAAAGGCAGCAGTCGGAGCCACGGGGTCCATGCTTGGCTTAGTCTGCACACTAACACAAACACACATATGGTGACGCACCTGTTGTTTGTTTGTCTGCAGATCATTTTCTATTCTCTGAGTGACATCTTCGTTCTAAATTGTTCTCGCAAAAGAAGCACACTAGTTTTTACACTATCACCCTCAGATCAGTATACTTGCTAATTCTACAACTGTTCTGCCACTGTTTGTGATTTATTCAGACAGTATACTAGTAGGCTACACATATTCTCTTTTGGCACTTAGTACTTATGAGTAAAAGTAGGCATAAGTAGGCATCCTGGCTTACTAGCTCATCGTTAAGATTATATCAAGAATAAAGGCAGAATTAATCATGAACAAAGAAATCTGTGAATACGCGCCTAACAACACGCGACAAGACACATGTCTTACAAGTCACAAATACATGAATTACTATTAATTATTCCATTAATTAGGCACTGTATTAGTGGATAACATGTGAACCTTAACTTAACCCCCCCCCCCACTCGGTCGCCGTCTCCAGGCGTCACAAAGATGAAATGCTCTGGGGCCAGAGAGCACTAGCTACCTGCTCAT
The DNA here is from genome assembly GCA_030264315.1 of Sardinella tawilis. Lineage (NCBI taxonomy): Eukaryota > Metazoa > Chordata > Actinopteri > Clupeiformes > Clupeidae > Sardinella > Sardinella tawilis. Next base: position 2,561,773 of record JASCQY010000104.1, on the reverse strand, counting down.
CTGTTTTCTTTAGCAGGTTCATTAATATTTGAGCGTACGCTGATGGTGAATTATTGGCAGTCTTTATGGCTGCAATGCACAGGAGTATTTCTAAACTGCGGCGCTGGCTGGGCAGCAGGCCTGTCGATATCTGATTATTCCGCGCGCAGAAGGGTACCGACGCAGAGACGCTCCGGTAGGTGTGATGCGATGCTTCCTCACGAGTCGCACTTGTGGAATGGGAGACTGATCCGGAGCCATTTAAAAGATTAAGCTGCTCCTGTCAATAGAGCGCCTTCCACACCATAATTGACTTAATCTAATAAGGAGCAAGAGACGGATGAAGATAAAATGCATAGAAATTCATTGACTCCACGTCAAGAGCATGACAAAACTATACAGCGGGTCATAATCAGTTAAGTGCAGCTGATTTGTTTTTTGTTTTTTTTTTCACTCAGCAGCATTTCCATATCAGACAATACGCCTAAACCTTAACTTCAGTAGAATCATTGCCCGACTAAAGTGATAAAATAGAGCCCACATGGAGACAAAACTGGCCCATTAACACTCTCCGATCCAAACTAGCTGAGCCAGAATTCAGTGATTTCAAACGGCTCCTCTGGGAGAATTCCAAACGGGCTTGTTCAGCGGTGCGTGTGCAGGTGGGCCGGCAGTGTGGCCCAGTGGCTGGGGCTAATGGACCCGCAATGAGAACACTAACACTGCTACTGCTGCTGCCACAACACACACACACACGCACACTCTCTCACACACACACTCTCACACACGCACACACACACACACAGAGTGTGGCCCTTAATGCCTCCCTGCCTCCCAGCAACCACACTTCCTCCTCTGAGCTCAGCTGAGCCATCCTACATCTGTACATTATTGCTCTCCTAACCCATCACACTACACAAACAGACCCCCCCCAACCCCACTCCCCTCCCCTCCCCTCCCCTCCCCTCCACTCCACTAGGGACGGGGTGAACCAAGTTCACTACTGCACATCTTCAGGTGACCTCGTACATGTGACATGTTAGACATTCCATTTTATTTAGAAATCACTTTTCACTCAGGAGTTCATGGTGAACATTAAAATGCAGTTGAAATATTTATTACGCTTACAAAAAAATGACGTTTCCTGTGCAATTATCATGAGATAATTCAAGGTAAATTATTGAGGCCACTAAATGACAAGAAGGGGTTGACAAGTGAAAAGTCAAAGACAGTTGGCAGGGACGTGAGTGTTCACACAGACGCAATGGTAAGATTTGGGACTTCCTGACCACATGTACAGGTTATGACGAAGTCTTGGTCATGCCTCTGTCTCCACAGGAAGTGACAAAAAAAAAAAAAAACATACAGCATATGCGTCAAAACAGTTTCTTCAGGCAAGGCTAATGAACGTTTCACATTTCAGTTTCATTTCACTTCATCCATCATCCATCACGAAAAGGACGGGGGCTCTCTTTCAGTTGTCTAGACTCGGACATGAAAGAGAACGAAAGAAAAAGGAAGAAACTGAGAAGATTCGGGGCCTCAAATGACCAAACGAGTCTCCGCAACAAGCTGGGCTTTTTTTTTTTCTTTTAAGAGCTTCAGATGAACCAAACAAAATACCAAAGTCACCAGTTTGAAGGTCAAATTAATTAGAGCTCTCCAACATGAACTACCACACATACTCTTGCAGTACAATAAGCTAGTGTGAGTTTCTCTCACGCTGTCTAAAATTCATAACAGAGAACAACATGTCATGTTCAGCCACACAACTTGAATCAACAAAATTAATCAACTTAAAATAAATGCAAGATTGAAAATGCATAATTGTATAAAAATGTAATAACAAGCAACAAGAGTGATTTTAGGAGAAAAGACAATTCTAATCTACAGCAATCCTGCATATAGGCCTATATAGTAAACTATCTTTAGGGGGTCTAATATTTCGGCTGAACCAGAATCAGAACATCAGTTGTGATGATAACAATGGTAACAATTCCAACCATTTTGATTCCCAGGTCTTTCAGGCCTACAGTAGTTTTGATGGCCCAGCTGTTGATGCCATTCTGCCTAGACTCTGGAGCAGTCCATTTAGGGCCCCCAACACCACCAAATCCCTCCTGTTTAGTTAGCCAGGAACCGATGATCCACACTTCCACCCATGACTAAATCCCGAGTGAGGTGGAGCAGAGCTTTTAGTCAAGTCTGTCATGTCTGCAGCTGGCGTCAGGTTGCCAGGTTTTCCATCATCATCTTTAGCTGGCCAAAAGCCCCTGTGGAGACTCTGGGCCAGATCAACTGCAAGGCAGGAGGCCCAGGACACCAATCAGACCAATCAGAAAGTACAGTTGGCCAGAGAGAGAGAGAGAGAGTGAGTGAGAGAGAGAGAGAGAGAGAGAGAGAGAGAGAGAGAGAGAGAGAGAGAGAGAGA
>JASCQY010000104.1:2532137-2545116 GCA_030264315.1 Sardinella tawilis | reverse complement strand
GTTGCACCTCTTTTTGACACTGAGAGGCCACCGTAGTTGGTTGCTGTTTTGTTGAGAGTTCAGGAAATAAACGAGAGGTTTTTTTTTGATGCATTAAGAAGTTGAAGTGAGTCGTGTTTTTAGCAACCTAACAATGAGAGGATGGGCAGCATCCAGCAAAGCCAAGCCAATCAGCTTACGTCTTCGCTCCTGCAGGTGACTCAACCTGAGCTGTGTCCATGCCGCTCCAGGTCAAATGAACTCAGAACAGTAACTCTACATAGCTGGCTCAAACTCACCCTCACATGCAGTAAATCTCATGGTTAAACCCAGCCATGTCAGTAGTAGTGAATTTAGAGTACACTCCATTTCAGCACCTGTAGCTACCTCATAGCAATTTCAAATTAATTCCATTTTTTTTATATAGAACTGTCAGCCACTGCCGGTGCCTTTCCGAGGAGGAGAGGGCTGTCTGCTTTCGCTTGAAGGCTTGAAGGCTTGAAGGCGTACATCACACTAAAGCTCAGTCAGCTATAGCTGCTTCTGATTCTCTCTTTGATATCAGAAAACTTTGTCATGGCCGCCACCACTGCCAATCGCTGGGATAATCCTGTCAAAATATTGGCCATATTGCCAGAACTGTGAAAAAGCAAACAACATCAGTTGATGTAGTGCATTCATTTGGACTGAGTCCGGGACACGAGAAAAGGAAAAATGATTAACTGATAATCTTTGTAAAAACATGCAGCAGTGATGTAGAGCCGCTGCTTACGCCAGCCAAGATCAAAGTAGAAGAGGAGGGGGAAAAAAAAAGAATTTTACTAATGACTTTCTGTGTCTGGAATAATTAACCACAGCTACAGGAGAGTTTTTCCAGAGGAGGCAGGTAAAAATGGGGCCTGCCTGTGGAAGTGGGAGGTGATTTCCACAAGAGACAGCTGGTCATGGTGACCTCCAAACCAGGCAGCCAGATTGGACCTGCCAGTGGGGTGGCGTGGGGTGGGGTGGGGGTGGTGGATGAGTGGGGCAGTTCAGGACTTTCCAGTGAGGTGGAGTGGAGTGGAGTGGACTGGTGGTGGGTGAGTAGGGCTGTTGAGGTGATGATGGAAGTGATGCAGTTGGAGCCAACGTCTTGGCTTTATTGGATTCATTTACAATCTCCTCCACAGTTATGGAATTTGACGGCATGGGCAACAGAGGACGTCCAATATAAGCTCTCCTCATTTCATTTACCTATGCTGTGGAAGAGAGACTGGGAAAGCTGCTTATTGCTTTTCCAACAGTCGGAGAGGAGCTCTGGCTCCCAAATGACATGGGGAGGGGAAGGGAAGGGGGGTGGCAGGAGTTGGGCTGTTTATAGTCGATCATCATCACATCCATCAGAGTCCCGTCACGGGTGCGGCCCCACGTCATAAACAGCCTCAGCACAGACTTTTTGTCAGTTATGAACAAGAATGAATAGCAGCGCATCAAATCTCCTGAATTACCCCCAAATGCCTCACTGGCTGCCGCAGAGCAGCAACAAGTGCAGCCAGCGATGGCGATGGTGCTGGGTGACTCATTCAGCTCTAAGATGGATGCCAGGCAGGTCTCCCCTTTTCCACACAGATTCCAGAAGTTTCTGTGAGGCTAGCCGGCTAATGGTTGGTGCACTGCTCGCTTTTTTTCCTTTCTCTTCCCCCCTTGCTCTATTTCACAACTTTGAGCCTGTTTTTGAAATATTTATGATTGCCGGAAATATGACCACTGCCGTGGGAGACAATTTCCAACCTTTTCTACCCCCGACTGTATTTTCAAAACAATTCCATATTTTCAGTGAATTCGTCTGACTCCAATTTACGCCTCTGGATAACAAGCAACACTGAAATGGGAGTCGACAAGACTTCCTTCTTTATTTACAATGCCAAAACTAGTGCATGATTGCCTGGGAATATGGTCGCTGTTATGGGAAACAATTTCCAAACTTCCAGTGAAGTCACCTGATTCCAGTTAAAACAAACAACATGATGACGCATTGTGGCTGTAAGTGCCATTCCCTAAGCATGCTCACTCATCTTTTCTTGTTTTCTTGGTGATCAATAGCTCTGGGTAGTTCTGGGTCCTACGAACCCCATCCTGCTGGGTAACAGAGTTTGAATTGGGAAACAAACACCCTCGCCAGTTGACCGAAAAGCCCAGGCTGATTAGGAGGCTCTTGAAACGTCTGGAAGTAAATTTACTAAAGTTCCTCATGTGAAGCTGGGCTAGCTTGTATCCAGTTCATAGGCATGTGCTGTTACACTCTAGTGTTTTTTCCCATTCACAACCTTTCTTTTAGAAAGATATTTACCACTGAATTATTTCTTCTACCCCCTACTGAATTTCACAACTTGTGCCTGCTTTTTTTTTTTTTTACATATTTAAGGTGGCTGCAATACGACTGCTGACATGGAAACAATTCGATATTTTCAGTGAATTCTTCTGACTCCCATTTATGCCACTGGAAAACAAGCAACACTGAGATGGGAGTCAGGTTGGGACAAGACTTCCTTCTTTATTCACAATGCCAACACTAGTACATAGACAGTTGTTGTATAGACTACTGATCTCTAAAGAACTAATTCTAATAGAGATCAGTGGTACAGACCATTTCAGGTTCTAGTTCCATAGCTGGTCCCTCAGGATGGACCATTGCTAGATCTTTTGTCGTTGTTCTAAGTTGGGAACATACAGTATGTGCTGATTTTGCTAAATACTGTACTTACTGTATTACAAAACATTTCATTAAACTAGGCTATGTCAGAGGAGCACACATTCTTTTGATACATAGTAACACCAGTTCCAGTTCCTGTTGTATACAGTATAGAGAATGTATTCCATATCAGTACTGGCAAATGGCTTGTGCCCTTTCATGCAGTGTAGACATGTGTTTTTCATACTTTCAGTCTTTCACAACCTTTCTTTCATACAGACATTTAGCGCTGTATTTCACAACTTGGGTCTGTTTTTGAAACATTTCTGGGTGGCGGCAATATGGCTGCCCCCGGGCTCCCAGAGCCAGGCCTCTCGAGGGGTTTGGTTTGGTTAGCTCGCTTTTTGGGAAGTCTGCTCACATCGCCGACATTCTGCTTTCTGCCCCAGAGGCGCCTGTTTTACATTATAAAAGGGCAATATCAATGTTGCTCTCAAACACGCAGTGCCGGGATGACCTTGCATTGACAGTCTCTTTCCCGAGAGCTTAATTGGAATGTTACCCTGAACTTCCATAATACAGAAAAAAAAAATATGTAAAGTGCTGGGAACCGGATTCAGCATTCCAAACGAGTGTGAAGAGAGACAGGTTAGGAAAGCGAGATTGCTTTTAAACATTTATGACACCTCTGCACTCTCACACACACACACACACACACACACACACAGGCCTTACATCGACAAGCATGTCTTTGAGCCTCAACAACCGTGGCTGCAAAGGCTTTGATCTGAGAAGTTAAGAGCAGTAATTGGAAAAGCAAACTGTCTGGTAACAACACAATAGCTGGAGATCTGTGCATATTGTTGCTGTTGCGCTGGCTTGAGCCCGGAACATAAAAGAGATGACAGACTCTGGGACAAAGACGAACATCCTAACCCTCTGTAACGCCATAATTAAAATGATAGCGCTCGCCTGAGGTAAACAAGATAAAAGAGCATGTCATCAACTTTAAAAGGGCGAGACATCTGTGAACACAATAAGCCAATTTTTTTTTCTTTCTTTCTTTTTTTTTTTTTTTTTTTTTCGTCAGCACAGCACACCTCATCATACACCTACACAATAAATGCAGCATTTTCATCTTTGAGGTTTCGCTTTTTTTGTCACTGTCATCAGCTTCTTTCATTGAAAATCGTGCAGGTAGGGCAGTTTTGTGTGTGTGTGTGTGTGTGTGTGTGTGTGTGTGTGTGTGTGTGTGTGTGTGTGTGTATGTGTGTGTGTGTGCGTGCCCTGAAAGGTCATGCGACCTTGTCGAGCCAGCACTGTACTGAGGGCATCTGCAATTGATACCTTTGCTCAACAATGCAGCTCCTGGGCAGGTGCTTTGACAAACTGTTACTAATAATCGGGGGATCTCAGGAGAGCCGTTACATAATTCCATTCCTACCTACAGAACACGGCACTGTTCATTATTTACCACCTCGGAGGAAGAGGTAACTCAGCGGTGTGGAGCACTGTGCCAGCCCATGCCTCTCCTTGGCATTTTAAATGTGCCCGCAGGCCGAACATGCGGGTGTCTCACCGTGGCATGCCAGACAGCAGGAAACGAGTGGGTCTGATTTCTATGGGCTGCTCCTACACATACGAATACACACACACACACACACACACACACACACACACACACACACACACACATCTAGACAATCATCATTCCTTCATGCGCCACCAGGAAGTATACACTCCTCTGTACCTTCAGACAACCCAAGTTGTTTGGACATAATAGGGAGCTTCTAGAATATTCAAAGATTCTTTATCACATCTCATTAAAAGAGTAAAACTCTTGAATGTTGGTCGTCGTATCGTAGCAGCCATTAGGGAGTACAGCAAGATAGTTAAAAAAAAAAAAGATGGGTTTGCTGCTAACAGTGACACAGGGGGTCAGCTTTGGAAGTAATGGGCAGCCATTTGTTCTCTGAAACACGTCCACACAGCAGTCAACAGTCCCTGACTGCCCGCCTGCCTGCCTGCTCGAGCCGAGCCAGCAATAACTGAAGATGGCCAGTTTGCTTGTTTGTGAGTTTTCCCCTTCCCCTTCCCCGACTCTAATTTAATGGCATCCGCAGAACCACAGAGGGAGAGGGAGGACGGCGGAGTGCCAGCGTGCGAAATGATACTGATCTCTCGCTCTCTGCCATTAACAAAGTGTGTTCTATTGTAAGGGCATGCATTATTCAGGGGCAGTGCAGGGAGACTGATTATTACAGATAGATTGGCTACCAAAGTCTTAGAAATGCTCTGCCAAATGCACACACACACACACACACTCAGCACCACCACCACCACCACAAAGACCCACTGCAGACTGTCTAGCCTACTCAGGTGGAAAGAGTTGGGGTCCAAATGTATTTTTGGTCGTTTTTCTGTAAGCTGTGTTTTTTTTTTTTTTTTTTTTTTGCTGTGGAACTGTTATTGGAGCTGTTCGATTGTTGTTGGTGTTAGTCTACTAGACCTAAAACAGTGTAACATTACATCTACATTATGATATTCATACACTCTGCTCTAGGAGAGCTAATGCCCTATCCTCACCTTCCTGACCTACAGTATGTTGTCTATCCTCAGTGTAAAGATATATAGTGTAAGGCCTGTGTTTGGTTTGAGTTGGTTTGACTTGTGGAAGGAGAATTGATCTTGCTCCCTATAGGGGAAAAAGCAGCTGCCAGTCAAAGTCTCTCATTTCTCACAGCTCTGTGTCATTATATAGTTGAGTTCATTCAACTGGTGGGCATGTAGTAGAAATGAGGCAGGCGCATCTTTATGAGAATTATCCAATTCGTTTCTATTCCAATTATTTTTTTCATCATAAAACGTTTTCTTTGTCTCTGTTCTCAAGGGAAAGTTTTGTCAGCTAGAGCAAAAATCTAAAGCAATTGTCCCCCCAAACCTGTAAAGCCCCAGCAAAGATCCAGCTGAGGTTACTAAGTTACTCCAGAATTGCTCCAAATCGACGGAAAGCAAAGGCTATTTTATTACGTCAAACACTGCCAAGGTACACAAACCTGGCCAAGCAACAATAAACACCTAACATTTAGCAACAAATATTTGAAAAATATGAGGTGGACATATTTATGCAGCATATGGCGGCGCTTGCTTTTTTTTATGTGGAATACTGATTAATACGTTTTCTAAACCACTGAGGGTTCCAGGCTGCTTGGAACATTTACATGTGCTACTTCTAATGCATATAAGCGTGTTATTATTGTAACCTACAATAACGTCCGCAATATTTAATCGCGGTTACATGTCAGTGCCATGTAATGATGTTGACCCGAGCGAAAGGCCAGTGACTGTGTGTCTGGGCTATACATCCTTTTCGCCTTAATTGCTGAGATAGTTTTTTTTTTCCTCCGGCTCATTCTCCAAGCAGCAATTACGCACCGCCATTAACCATTTTTTACTATGTCCGTTCGTTGCCTGGAGCCTGACACCTTGCTGATTAGAATGTTTGGATCAATAATGAAACAAATTAACCACGACCAACTAGTCTATATCACACACTTTTTCTAAGTGAATGGTCACTACCGTCAAAACCAATGATTCCATACGCACATAAAAATACGTGAATAAAATGATCAAGGCACTCCATCAAGGAGTGCCTTTTAACAATGTAATTCTCAGCAGTCAAATGTGAGAAACTTTTGTTGTTTGAGTGTTGAGTAAATAGTACAGACTAATACCAGAGACAGACAGAGAGAGAGAGAGGGGGGGGGGTTCTTCATATTTGGCTACACAGGCTACTTACAGATTCAACTAGATAATTCCTAACAATGACATTCCAGTGGCGATTTGTGCGTTTCTTACACCGCATAACTTATAAATATTGATATCACTCAGCGAGAAAGCGGTTACGCAACAACCTGTTAAATTAATAATGCGAAAAAAGTTCCATATATCTTCTGCGCCTTTCGGCCGGCAGATTTTTTTTTTGGAATGATGATCGCGTCGTCTTTCACAGCGCCCTCGGATGATTCAACATTACTAAATGTCAACCTGCGAGAGAGCGAGCGGGTGAGAAACACTTTCTCTCCAGTGCCATTGGCTGACAATCTGGGCCGGCTCATGTCAGAACATCTAGTAAAAACCAAACTAACTACGACACTGTGAGAGATGTGTGGTTATTGCCATTGGGTACATCCTACATGCATATGTGTCCGCACACAGAGAGGTGTGCATTGATGAGGTTATAGACCACATGTAAATTCACTTCAAATGCAAACACTAGGCCTGTTTGCTCTTTGCGAACCTGCCGTTCAACGTGCCGTCAGGGACAATGTACACCGTGGATGCAAAGCAGGCTCAGAGGTGAACCCAGTTTCTTCTCTCCACTGCCTGACCCCACACCTCCAGCACCTATGAAGAAACAACATGTCTGTAAATGCTTTACACAATCTGAAATAGCACTAAAGGAGGCTTCAGAGGAACATATAAGGATAGGTATATGTTCGCGTGAGGGCGATTAAAGGTAGTCGTGTGTCGGTGAACATATTATGTTGAAAAGATATCCACAACTTAATTGCAAACACAAAACAAAAGACAACAGTTATACATTTGGATTCAAGTGCTGAGGTCAGAGGTGGAAGGTGTGATTCCAGCGCCCTTAGACCAAGACGTTTGGCAAGAGAGTTCGCTGAGGAAGGGGAGCTGGAGTTCTCACTGGGACTTAAACCAGCCATACACACTGCTTGAGCCATGATCATGGGTGTGGTTAGATTTAAGGTAGATACGCTTCACTGGTTTTCACAGTGAACCGATTTCTCATTTTCTACGAATATTATCTGACCAAAATAGATAAATACCAATCATGCAGTTCATTTAAAGTGAAATTCCAACCTGGTCAAAATGGCTTATTGTAGTCTTAATTGCATAAAACTGGGCTTTACATGTGAGGGGTGCAATATTTTTCATTTGACAAAAAAAATTACAGTAGGCTAGCCTACTTCATAATATTCTGCAATAAATCGGAATGCGAACAATCGTTATTGCATTGCTCTGTTAGACAGCAAAGCCGTGCCATTACATAAATAATTGTTGATACGATCCACTTCCGCTATCTACAGATTCATCGAGCACCACCTTAAGAAGGAGGGCGTGCACGACTAAATGGCAAGAACTTACCTCCTCCCTGGAATGATGCAGCGCGCCCGCGCTACTCTGGCTGAGCTCTATAAATGCTGATACGCGCAGCATAGAGCGCCATAGTTTCACTGGACAGCTCCGTGGTGCTGAACCGGACAAGCAACTCCTATGCGCATTTCGCTGACCGAAAAAAGATAAACCAGACAAGGGGATTGAACTCGAATTGAAGAATTGATTCACAATGGGGATGTCTTGGAGATTGTTTTTCCTATCTTTGGTACTTCTGGAAGGGTCGACGCAAGATTTCGGACAAACACAGTTCATCTGCACGTCGGTGCCCAAGGATATGGACTTGTGCGCAGCCACTATGCAGAACAGTGGTCCCGCAGAGGATCTGAAGACCACTGTCATGCAGTTGAGAGAAACCGTGCTTCATCAAAAAGAGATTATTATGAACCAAAAAGAGACGATCAGGGAACTAACATCCAAGTTGACTCGGTGCGAGAGCCAGAGCATTCCGGAGGCCGGAGTCGGGGCCCGGAAAGGACCTGGCTCTAAAAATACTATGGGGGATGTATCAAGGGGTCCGTCCGATACATTAGTCCAACTGGGGCAGACCTTGCAAACCCTAAAACAGAGATTGGAGAACTTGGAGGTATGTATTTAAGTTTCTTGTGCGCTTCAGGCGGAGGTGTTCTCTCTTACCTTCTGCTACGCTTAGTGATAATACTTATTGGCACATCACATGCAGCCTGACAGTGCTGGCCATATATTGAATGCCACTAACCTTTCGACTACTGCGGCAATTATGCAAAAGCTGCTCCAACAGTAGGCTACAAAGTAGCGCCTTGTTTCAGTCTGGTAAAACCAAACACATCTAAGCGAGCGGGTGGCCTTCTGGTCGGTAAATTTAGTGACTTAATGCAAATGTTTGTAAGCAACCCAAGACAGTAAGCCCTAAAGGCGGTAATCTGGCGTTAGCCTTGGAGCAACCTTGCACGTGTTTATAGTGTTTATTTACTGAGGGTTACAACCCTTCCTTAATTCGTTTCATCCTCTCACCACGTCCTCTTTGTGTACTCCAGCAATACAGCAGAATTAACAGCACCGCTCAGACGAATAGTCTGAAAGACCTACTCCAGAACAAAATAGACGACATGGAGAAGCAAGTCCTGTCCCGGGTCAACACGCTGGAGGAGAGCAAAAGTGGCCTGAGGAATGAAACGGATCAGCGCAACAGAGTAGAGTCCACGCTCACCTCCCTCCACCACAGAATTACTGATATCGAAAAAGGTGAGTTTTGAAGAGCGGTGAAATTTCATTTTACAGGCAAGGAAGTGCATGGTTCTGGAGCAAATCACAAAGCATCATATCCCAGCATAACTCCTTCTCATCGGTCTCAATACTTGGTGCTTATGCGTAAAATCTTACGCAGATAGCAGATAGCTGTCTAACCAATTTTAAAACTACAAGAATAGCCAGCGAAATTCTAAATTGGTGGTTAGAAAATCCGTGTGTTAACGCAAAATATGTTGAAAGTTGTAGGCATGTTTGCCCCATCGCGATGTCGCAGCGGACACCGTGCGGTTGGGGAGGGGGAGCTGCATTGCTTTGCATATTTCTCCTCGCATTAACTCTCTCGCGTATCTGACATACATGCCCAGCACCACTTACAAAGCCAGCCTTGATGTTTTTTGGTCAATACTGGTGCCGCAACGACCTTTATTTTTGATCTTTTCATGTTTCTCAGTATTTCAAAACTGAGATTCTCCGAACATCAGTACGAAGTTAGTTTATGGATCTGCCCGGTCAGATATATTGGGCGGTATATTTTTAACCAGACAAGCTTGATGTTTTTAGGAATGCAGAAAGCACAGGGGAAAGAAATGTAAGCTGCTCACAATCTCCTGTCCGCGCCTGTCACCATGGCAAAACTATTACCATTTTAATACATTTGAGGAGGGAGGGGGGGGGGGTGTCTTGATGCGAAAGTGATTTGAGATCAGATGCGCTGAGGCATTGGACTAACGGGTATTTCTTTGGATATAGGAAACACGCACAGAGAAAACACACATCTAATGCACTTTCTGACAGTCGTGTACGATTTCACCTCTGATTGCAGGTCAGAAAGGCAACAGACCACTGGAAAAGTTCCAGCTCACTTTCCCTCTCCGAACTAACTACATGTATGCGAAGGTCAAGAAGAGCCTTCCGGAGATGTATGCCTTCACCCTCTGCATGTGGATCAAATCCAGCGCGTCGCCTGGCGTTGGCACTCCGTTCTCCTACGCGGTCCCAGGGCAAGCCAACGAACTGGTGTTGATTGAGTGGGGGAATAACCCTATGGAAATTCTCATCAATGACAAGGTAGGCTAATCATTTAGAAATGTAAATGTCAGTATTAGTGCGGCCTATAGATTGAAAGGGACTGCGTGTATCTAATGTTGTTGCCTATACGTTGACAAGGCTGTGGTCAACCGTAAAGAGCTTTAACGATGTACCATATTAATCACATATTATTAACATACTATCCAGAGGTGACGACCTTAACAGTAAACACGCAGATACACTATTATTGCAGGTTTATCGTTTAGTATGCTCTTAAGAAAACCTTTAATTTCTGGAATAAAGCCTCATTAACCACACTGAACAACTTGTGTGTGGCAGGTGGCAAAACTGCCTTTTGAGATCAACGATGACAAGTGGCATCACATCTGCGTGACCTGGACCACGAGAGACGGGGTGTGGGAAGCTTTCCAAGACGGTTTGCTGCGCGGCAGCGGAGAAAATCTGGCCCCCTACCACCCCATCAAACCAAATGGAGTGCTCGTGCTAGGACAGGAGCAGGTGAGAGACTGAGAGTCAAAATGCTTCCAATGCTATCTCACATCGCTCCGGGATACGTTCTTGCTCCCCGGATCTGATTACATAAAGGGTTCCTGAAATGTCAGTGTTTCTAATGGCTGATGTGAAATGTTATTTCTGAACGCTGACATCTGATAAGGGGTACCCAAGGGCAGGGAATTATATTCATGTTCAGAACGCGCACTTTTCTCGCTGCGTAATTAGATCATTTAGACCTTGAAGTGCCTGTCAGATAGCCTGGCAATCTAATTAAGGATTTTAAGCAAAGCAAAGCTGTAATAACCTGACCACCTAGACCTGTGTCAAACATGCCCCCTAACCGAATGAAGCCCAATGCGCATTATATGATGTATTTAATGCAGAGGCATGAAATATGGGGTAGTGTGTATGCACTGAATAAAGCGTAAGGTATACAATTATGGCGCCTTGGCATGATTCTTGTACAGATGGGGATATAGTTTGCTTTAAGATTTCTCATTTTGTTCTTTTGGGACCCCACAGGATACGCTGGGTGGAGGCTTCGATGCAACTCAAGCTTTTGTTGGGGAACTGGCCAATTTTAACGTGTGGGACCGTAAGCTGTCAACGGGAGAGATTTACAACCTGGCCACCTGCAACAGCAGAGCGCAAGTGGGCAGCGTCTTTGCGTGGTCGGAGGCCAGCATTGAGGTATTCGGTGGAACAACGAAATGGCCATTTGAGCCCTGTCGTCAACTCAACTGAACTGCACTACGGCAAACAGAAAAAAAGCCAGTACGAGATACGTGTTTCTGAGCTTGTCTTTCTTGTCTTCATTTTGACGTTGATGAACAAAATTTAACATTGATTTAAAAAGGTAAGCGAAAAGCTGGGATTTCTATACATAATTAAGTATTTATGTGCAAAACAAACAAAAGTTTTTGGTCTTGAAAAAAAAATATTTTCCTGTCATATGTCTTGGAAACCTCAGTGAGACAGTGTTGGTATTGATTACTTTTTGATTCGGAGTTCGTTTTATTTTATTTTTTTGCAAGCGCACTCAAGCTTTGGTTTCGCTTATTTTTCTCTTGGACCGGCAGCTAGGCATCTTAAGCCTTACTGTACGTTGGACAATATCTCAACACAGAGTGGAAAACATCGCCTTCTTCTTGATTCAGAAATCAAAGCCGACAGTCTAAACGCCAGTATCTGAGGAAGATGACAAAGAGTTTCATTACTGCACTTAATGGCACCCCAACCTCTCCGGAACTTGCACTGTGACTGACTTGCGTGGTAGACGGAGGATGAAGGACGATGCAATGACGGATTGCACCTACTTTACTTGTTCTCGTTGTTTGCTTCAACGTGTTTCTGTAAGAATGTCTAAAAATTGCCAACATGCTACAAGCCTGGGTGCCTTGGGCTGGTACAAATATTCAGCACATTTCGTTTTCATTTGCATAATTCTATGTATGATTTACTTTCTTTGAGAGAGAAATTGTCGTAACTCTATTCAATGTACTTACCGGCGATTTGTTAAAGGAAATGACGTGTATTGGCAAGTGTTTGTACACTGTATTAGGAATGTTATCTGTATAGTAACAGCATGACTGACAAAATGCTGCAACAGCATCGTCGACAACTGCTTTTACTATCCTTCCAGGTCGGGTCTTTTTTACTGTATTGTTATATGCTCAAAGCATGGCACCACTGAAAGATAAAAAGATCTAATTTTTGTAATAAAATTGTGATACATAATATCTTTTATTTCTGGATTCATTTAATAGGCAAAACTGACGTAGCCTATATCAGAAAGATAGAAAGAGTGTATGTGCTATATGTGAGGGAATATGCCATATTAACAAAGAAAGGCAGGGAAAAAAAGGGCTCAAGGCTCTACCAGAAGACTTTCTAAACACAAACAGGTGCCTTGTAGCAGTCGTAACTCATCTGAAGGTCAAAGGGCATTGCTGTTGATACGCTGCGCACGTCTGTGTTCCTCAGCACAGCTGTGCTTAAGAGAGGCGACTGTATATTTGTGTGAAGGAGGTGCTGGCGGCCCCCCTCTCTCGCTGACTGCGGAATTACGAGCCACTGGCGGCTCTTATTGTGGTGCCTCTGCGAGTGACGGAGCGCTCCGTGTGCTGCATCGCCACTGGTGCTGCCGCTGCTCCCGTCGCTGCTATTGATGGGAATGATGACACCGCAGAGAGGCAAGCAAGAAAAACGCCTCGTCATATCCCCCTTTCTGATCCTCAGACAAACCGTCCAACCAGCAGCAACAACAACAGCAGCAGCAGCAACAACAACAACACCGAGCATAAACACACTCACTCTGCTCATGCATCATGTAAACAGTTAGGAGCCAGCCAG
>JASCQY010000104.1:2502508-2520301 GCA_030264315.1 Sardinella tawilis | reverse complement strand
TGCATAGTTTCAGGCCATTTTGACATGAAGCTGCACTGCAAGCACAGGTTGAACAAATTAAGGTTCCAGTCTCGGAATCCAGCCCAGAATTTAATGTCAAAATGGCCTGAAACTATGCAATTCCATCGTATAGATCACAATATCTCTGCAATGACTCAAAAACCAAAGACCAAATTTTCTGGAGATGTTAATGACCTTACAGGCTAACTTTGGGGGAAAAAACGATCAACTATCAACCAAGTTTCATATCGTCATCTTGCTAAAATCGCCTAACTTTTTTTTTCCCCCAGGTTTTTCAAGGAATTACAAAAACTTGACTAAAAATACTTTTTTAGATGATTTGGGCAAAACCTTTTTTTGTCAAAAAAATGACTTGTGATTATTATAAGTGATTTTTTAGCAAGGTTTTTTTTTGTACTGATAAAATACGCCGTTTCCATTCTGTGCTCAGTGTAACTGTCCTTTAGCTTACTGTCAAAAATACAAAGACAGACGTGTGTGGCAAAAGAACTGACAGCGGTGCACACGTCCATGAGATAGCACACTATTTAATGAAGGGCATCCAAGCAAATTATTTCAAACACAGTGAAGTATGAAAAAGTTAATAAAGATAAAAACTCAGTTAGTGTGCAGAAATATTATAAAGCAGACAGTTATATCCATGACTGAGAACGAAGGCAGTTGGTAGAATATCTGAGAATACACATACAGAAAAATGTAACAAAGAAACATCTACGTACATTTAAAGAGCAAACTATTCATAGCAAACAATTGTGTTTTTTTTTTTCAAATTTCCGTGAGCCTTGAATTTCGCTCATTTAAATGCAATTATTTGTAGCAACTTGTAACAATTAATAAAAGTTATTTTAAGCATTAATATTGTAGCATTACATGTAAATATTGCTTTCATATAATTTTGAATCATTACGTTACTTTATCAGCTTTATTTATTGTCTGAGTAGACATTGTGAAATTGATCTTTTTAAGAACACACAAAATCATAAAAAGAATTTTTTTAAAATTCCAAAGCACTTTAAAAAATTTGGGGATCTCTAAACACATGAAAGATGAATACATTAAAAACGGCATGATCGACCATTCTGGCATTCCAACAGACAAAGTCAACTCTAATATCTTTTATTTCCAGAGAAAGGTTGACTGTTAATCATTTGGTGTCCTCTTAGTCCAGTATTTTAAAGATGAAAGTCATCTTACAATAACAAGAAAGAAAAGAAAAGAAATAGGCTCCCGCAACAATTTTTCTCAATGACCAAGAAGATGCATCTTTCAGTTCCTCACCCAGATTAAAAATTCATATACCGTTAAGCTGCACTGTGTAAATTGCCTGGTTGACCAGCCTTGTTCAGTACATCTTTACAAAACAGTATGTCACGTGATTGTACGATTTCAACTGTTCCCGGTTACTTGATTAACATTGTTGGCCAAATGGATTATGCTGCTTCCAACAACACCTTGAAAGGGTATTTAGCACTTTAATTTTAAAATGCCACTAAGGACTGCGCAGTAAATGTGCTAGTATAATAACAAAATAGTTTAGGGTGTTGACTGGAGCATCAATACTGCACTGTACATGCTAATATTATGTTGTTTAGTGCTATACTGTTTCTTACATGCCTGACCAAGCGCTTGCGAAAGGTGTTAGTAATGTCGAAATTATTTTGGTCCATCAGTTCTAGCACTTGGGCTACCTGATAAATAACACCATGCTCTCCAATAACACCATTGTGTTCCACACATCCAACACACGAACACACACAGAATACCCATGATGCCTTGAGAAATGCATCCATTATGTCATGCACTGTTATGAATTTCAAGACAATAATGGTATGGAGATCACATGGGAATCATGTTTGGGAATAGGGCTATCGATAAGACAACGTCTTGCAGAACAGCTGAAAGGAGGACTGTTGGCAGTCCTTTTTTGCACCTAAATGGAATATAACAGGTTTCTGCAAAACCAGAAGGCTGCCTTTTAGTTCCCTTTAGAACACTCTTCTACCAACCTTCAAAGCAAGTCAAAGAGGTACAAAACCCCCTCACTAAGGATAGAGTCGCCACTAATCAATTCAAGAGAGAGAAAAAAAAACACAGGGGGCAACTACACCTGGCTGCATTGAGATACAGTATGCAGTTGGATAATTCTGATTGGTGGAAACTACAGGAAAGTCTTCTTGTTCCATTGTTCCTGACTTAGGAAAGGTGATATTTCTGTCAATGCAGATGAATAATCGGGGCAAAGAAAGCAGATTAGTTTAAAAGAAAGTGCCCCTATAAGCTCCAAAACTTTGGTAAAAAGCACATACTGTTCAGTGAGGTTGTGGTGTGCAGTTTATGAGGTATGTCAGTGGTCTTAAACACAAGTTACATTTTGCAGAACCCTCTACAACCACTGCCCATACGGTTCCTTTTGGAGTGCCAAGTAATGGAGTCCAGGCAGACTATAAATGTGTTTCAACGTCTCCTGGTCAAAATAACCAACCTCCCAGAGGCCTTTTGACCTCGAACAGTCCATATGCCAATTCACACAACAAAAGAGGGAAACTCGAAGAGGTCCCTCACCACATACAGGGACTGCTGGATGAGTGAGAGCTCAACAATCCCAGGTATGTCTGCATAGTTCCATCACAAAACACAATAGTCCTAATGCTGGACTGCATCGGCAAAGGAAGCACATCCAGAGGACCCAACGGGAACAGCGGCTACAATCATACTGCCCACGCAAGGGCTGTCGGGTAAAGGGTACTTGTCTAGGTACCAACTGCAGAGGTAGAAGAGAACAAACCTCCAAGAAAGGGTCCATTTTGAGTGGCATACGTGGTGGCGAAACCCACCTAGAATGTCAACCGGCCTGGCCAAGCAAAGGCAATGTGACTGTGAGCATAAGGCTTTGTTTGTCCCCTTGTCCTCAAAAATACTCAGCAGGCAGGGCTTGGAAAACTGCAGGAGCTGTTCCAGGAGCCATCCCATTTTACCCAACGTACCAGGAAATCCTTGCACACAATTTTACCTAAAAATCAATCAGTGACTTGTCCTTCAGACACCTTCCCAAGGTATGACGTCAAAACACCAAGGAGAAAACCCTTCTAATCAGCCTTCTGGGTGCCCTGCTTCTGTTGGCAATGGTCTCATTTTACCAATGCCTTAGCTCCGACCAAAGGAGCGTGCCTCCTGCTGCTTGACCTGCGCTTGGTGCAAATCCAGAGGTTCTACAAGGGGCCAATGGTGATGTATTGAGGGAACACTTTTCCCCCCTCCAAACTCAAGCCTGATTTTCAAAACAATAACTGCCACATGATGTGTCAGGCCAAAGTCGAAAGGGCACCTAAGAACTTTAAGGATGCTCTCCTGCCAACGTGTGCCTTAGGAAGATTGGATTTCCTGGCCAGTTTCAAGCAAAGCTGAGACCCTATACTCTTCTGGTTATGAATGGATACAAACGTTCCTGTCCCATAGTAAGCCACAAACTGTTGCCCAGATGGGATGCTGCTACTCCAACATTGTCAGAGGGAGCCGTTACTCTGGCCACTATAATGTCTCTGCTGCTTCTGATCTATGCGTCTCTAACTAACATGAACATAGGATGAACTTAACGAGAGTGAATCTTTCCTCCCAAAGAGATAACAGAATAGATGTGTGTATGTGCGTGATTTCAAGTGAGTTATACTGAGCTATACAATGAGGTAAAACTGGTTTTTATCATGGATTTTGAATAACCTGAATGCCACCCTCTCGTTAGTCAAGCTCCACAATTGAGTTCATTTTTTTGATTTCCCCCCTACTGAGCTATCTTTGAAACACAGGTTTCAAGTATGTTGTCTCTCAATACTAATCTTAGTTAGTATCCGAGTTGCCATGTCCTACACTTGGCTGACCTACTTAATCAAAAAACGTTTCTTGGCTTACAAGTCAAACGAGTAATGCTTTCCTCCGACCTTGGGAACTGGTATGGTTCCCACCAAAAGTGTACTGCCACTGAATTACATGATATGATGAATGAGGTAGTTTTGTTTCCACCAGTCAAAATGATCTGCTAGCACTGCAACATACACTACTTAAAACTATTACAGACAAAACGCATGGATGCAAGATTTGAATGGAGGTTCCCTCTATTTCCTACAGGAATCTTGACACAACTATGCTTTTTTTAACGAGGAATTTCAGAGAGGTTACCCTTATGTCAATTCACTTTGTCTCAATCCCTGAATATGGGTATGACACAAATGCAATACTTGCGTTGGTTGATGAAATTCTATATACATGTCCGAAGCCTGTTTTCACAGACATTACTATTTTAACACCTACAGCTTGACTTTTGAATCAGCTCTGCTGATTAAGAAGTGCTGTGGAGATCTACAAAATGTCTCCATTTGTCTGCTGTGTGCTTCATTAAGCATAGTTTTTTTTAAAACCAAAATTAACATTGAAATTTATAATAAAGAACATCCTGATTTCACCAGGGGATTTCATTTTGAATTGGCCTTCGTCTTATAGTGCATTTCTTTTGAATAAAACGATAAACAATAGATTGGGCATGATGTTATTCAGTTGTCATCACTAATATTGGAATTCTATTTTTTTAGATGCTAGATGCTAACAAGCCTACACATTTGGCATGTTCAGATGAAATCAAGTGCCACCAAGAGCTGTGACCATGACTGCAAAGCATATGATTATGACTGGAAGGGCATTGCACATGCCGTGGCATTCTTGCCTCTGCAAGACATCACAAACCTTTGCCTGTAGCAGAGGGGACTAAGGCCCTGTCCCATTTTAACAACTTCCCCTTGTGGCAGTGGCACTCAGTTTTGCTCATTCTCCTGTAGTGGCAGGGTGTCCCAATGCTTCCAAGAGAAATGGGGAGTATTTTTCAACCCTTAAAGCCACCCTTTATTCTAGAGGGAAGTCAGATGCAGATTAAAAACTAAGTTTAGGAATGATTACCCAGGATATCTTGATTACCATGATAACCTTGATACCACCAAAACCTACCAAACAGGCTGAATAGCCTAATTGAATGAACTGAGTATGCCTGTGTTTACATGAACAAAAGTATCCTGCTTATGGCGCCATCCAGACCATATTTCTAACCCTGACTTTTCACATTTCATTGACGAGGGGTATGGAGAGCCATTCAAAATCAAGTGCTAGTGTTAAGGGAGGATAAATGGGACTGGGCCTAACTATTGTCTCCTGCTTCAATCGGCAGACTTTCTGTTGTCACAGTTCAACAGGACCGTCCTATAATTCATTCCACTACCCAATTACATGTAAGCCTTTTATTCAAAGCCACTTAAAATACAAGACTAGGTATTGACTTTGTATGTCTACCCACACAGCAGGCAATGCGCTATGGCCATTGACTCATGAGTGACGGCTAATATAAGTACAAGGCAAAATAATTTGGATATTTTAATATGTGCAGGATCCTACAAGTAAGCAGGAGTGGATCAGCGCAGCCAGTTTCCATGCACATAATGAGGAAGGACCGCATTCCTTCTGTCACATTTAAATTAAATCTAAAAACAAGGACAACCAAATCTCAATTAGTAAATCTAAAGTAGATAATGTTCCACTAAATTTCTAAAAACTGCTCAAAACGTTAATGCCTGATTGTGCCCTTCGCTGTTTCCATAAATTAACAAATATTAAATCATCATTCACTCATCAGTGCTGAAGCCTTACTGTAAGTGTGGAGAAATTAGCTCATAGTTCCCTATGAGAACCACTACAGAAAACACCTCTCCTCCCTTGAACTTTTTCTCATCAGATAGACACACACACACAAAAAGTTCCAAATGAAAGTGCCCCATCACTGGTATGCATTCAATGGCATCCATTGCTCGATAATTCAAATGAAAGAAAAAATAACTGTTTTTTACATCGCTGGGGGAAACGATGGGTACTTCAGTGGAGACATCAATCAAACATAATTTTTCTTTTCTGGAAAAAGAAAGGTGTGTAGGTAGGCTGTCACTGAGGATGTGCTTTGACTGCCACAGGCTGAAGCCTTACTCTTAGCTGTGGAGGTCAGACTGCATGGCTATTGCCCCTGGAAACCTGGGTTTGAACACTGGGAGGGGCAACTGCTCTCTCCCCGTCACAGAGGGTCTTTGTTCTCTACAAGCCTTCCACTATGTCTTTCTCAATCACAAAACTCTGTCAACTGATTAATTTATTGACAATCCTTCGGTCTTTGCAAACTCATGATAGTACAGTGATCTCACTGAACATGCCCGACTTGAGGCCCTCAACCTCCATTGAGTTTTGTACAAGGTATTTGTTTCTGATTGTAGACAGCGCAAGAGAAAAATCTTATACACCACATCTACTGTAAATCAGCTCAAATTCTACAAACTAACGTCGTCATCATAATATATGTCCGAGGTACAGAACGCTGCAAGATAAGGCTTGATAATCTTTTATACAAAAGTTGTAGCTTATATATATATATTTTTAGTTGTAAATTGTACGGTACTTCCTGTACGGTACTGGCTTTGAGAAAATTATGTCCGCTAAATTTAGTCGATTAAAACCAAACCAAAAAAAAAAAATTAAAAAAATAAAACAACAACAAAAAAAAAACATCAGAGCGGAATTGGGTAATCACTGTCAAACATATATACTGTATATATATATATTTATATATACCCTGACCGAAACAGAGCATGCATTACTCAAGCTTTGATGAAAGTCTACTCTAATTTGTGCAATTCTTTAGTTATGAGTTATGAGGTGCTTCAGTCAAAACATCTAAACCCCTCTGTGCATGTGCCCTGTACAGAGACATTACCAGGAGGCACCAGGCACATATTGTATTAATAAAACATAAAATATCAATTTCATGATTTTGTTTTCCTTTTCCTTAAGTTTCTACCTTGAATTATTTCCTGACGTTTACAAAAAAATTTAAGAGCATTCTTTTTTTAAAAATACATTAATTCACTTGACAACTCACTGGCAAATAAAAATCAATCTTTAGAATAGTTTTGTTTCTTAGTTTAAAGCCATCTGCTAATGAATGGCTGTGCTGGCCTTTCCTAATGACCAAAAAGATAGCTGTAGCTTCAGATTAAGAGTACATTATAAAAACATAAACAAATGAAAACACGTACACAATATATAGACATCACATTTGAAACTGAGAGGCAATTTTCACATTGAAAGAGGTGTTCTTTGTTTTTCCGGTTTCTTCATGAACTGAGGTATGTAATAATGTATCTGTAATTCCAAAGTTAAGCTCCCCCTGGTATATATTCCCATGCTGTCATATGTGCGAATGTTTTGTTAAAACCCTCTTTTGAAAAAACAAAAACAAAACAAAATCACTTACCATGCAACTGGAAACTGATCCACTAACCTCCCTTTCTCCTGAAACAAACGATTACAACAACAACAACAACAACAACAGCAACGAGGAAAAAATAACAGGCTTTGGACCATGCTCCCCCACACCCCACCCCCACCCCCACCCCCACCATCCCCACCCCAGTTTAGCATTCTCCAACTAATCTCATAAACCCTTAAAACACCCAATGCTGACTGATTAGCACAAGTTAAGAGTTTAGCTAGGTAGAGGAGCTGTGACCCGGGACACTACCACCTCCCATTCCGGGGTTGTTGCCTGGCATCCCTCCACTGCCTGGTGGCTTGGGAGGCGTGGGGTGCCCGCCGTGGCCGTGCTGCAGGGCGTGGCGCTCCAGCAGGGTGCGGTGGGTGAAGGCGCGGTGGCACACGGGGCAGGAGAAGGTGCGTTCCACGCGGTGCGTGCGCATGTGCACGTTGAGCGAGCTCTTCTGCGTGAAGCGTTTGGCGCAGACGGCGCATTGGAAGGCCCGCACGCCCGTGTGCACCACCATGTGCTTGAGGAGGTAGTCACGCAGTGAGAACGAACGCCAGCAGATGCTGCACTGGTGAGGCTTTTGGCCTGTTAGGGAGACACACACACACACATGAATTAACAGATACACACACACAAATGTATTTATTAAATGTTGTGTTATGTAACTATTAAAGGAGTTATCCGGAGTGAATCAAACCGAAGCCCTGTTGTCTGAGGCTGCCGAGTGCTGTCGATAGGTATCAGAGCGGCAGCAGTAGGTACAATGTAGACTGAATTTGTGAACTAGCCGCGAACGCTAACTGATTAGGGCATATCTTTTTAGCTATGGTTTCGTATATTAAATAAATAATTACTCTGAATTACTTTCTGCGCAAAATTAGTTATTCCAAATGGTCCTCTTCCTCTTTCCTAGTCAGGCCGACTCACCGGAGTGAATGAACATGTGCTTGCTGTAGTTCTTCCTGGAGCGCAAGGATTTCCCACAGTGGGTACAGTCGAAAGATGTCTCAGATCCCTGGGAGGAAGGGGAGGGCCCAGTGGAGCATGGCCCAGCCGTGGCTTGGGGGGCGGGGGTCAGCGGTGCCGGTGGCTGGGCCGGCTGATTGTTCTCCGTCCCAGCCATGCTGTCAATCACCATGGGGCCGCCCACATAGAAAGACGAGGGCTGCGACTGGCTGACTGGGTACTGGAAAAGCAGCTGGCAAAGGGGACATGAGGGAAACATGGCATTTACTGTGTAAAAACAAACACACACACACACACACACACACACACACACACACACACACAAAAAAAAACACTGTACAAGCGCCACGACAAACAGTATGAATGTGCAGACAGACCTGATTGTTGATGGACTGCTGCGTTGAGGTGGGAGGCGAGAGCGGCTTGCTGACTCGCCCTCGGGGATTAAAAGCCATGGACTGAGCTGGCTCTGTCTGTGGCCAGAAACTTTCCGGAAACACGCCCTGCTCATCGTAGAAAACTCCCTCCTGTCAGCCGAGGAGAGAGAAGAAGAGGAAAGATGAGTCATTTTGGCCCAGGTTTGATGGACTGTATGGGTACCGAACCAAGCTAGGAAGACTTGTGCACTAGAACATATGTATAATTATAGCCTACAAGTTATGACCCATTTTGCCACTTCAATTATCAATTAGCATTTAAATATATAGCAATATCATGCTGTAAAAAACTTCTAACACAAACGTGAGATGCCTGATGCTCAGAAAATAAAACAGTCCACCCTTTAAAGCAGTGAAGTGGTTGAAGTTAGCTATAGGCAACCAAACCAAAACTGCAATAAATAATGATAAGTGCGGGATTACTTCATGACATGGTGTAAACCCGCACATGGTGAGATTTTTTTCAAATCTCATTTCATTTATTTATAAAGACAGCACACATTAATAAACAGTAATGCAAATGTGTGTTAGCCAAATGTTTGATCACCATACTTAACCACTTGTTCATAAAAAACAATACTAATAATTATAACAAATTGAATTATGTCAAATTATGTCAAATAACCCATAATCAACATCTCCCTACGGATTTACATGTCTATAGACATGGACCTACAGTTGAACTTAAATTGGCTTAAATTAATCAACTGGCTACACTCATACCAATTTCTGCTAATGTGGCCATTCAGATGTATAACAGTAACATGTATAGGAACAAAACACATTGGCCTATCAGTTCCAGACCTCCTTCCTATGTCGAAACGGATCAGATATAAATCAGCTAAGTGGCAATGCAAATATCATGTAATGTTAAAGGAAAGGTTGGATATCCCCTGTCACTTCCAGTTTGCATGTCACTGCACACAATCTTCTAGCTTTTCAAATTTGCATGACAGACAGTGCTGCTTTCACATTTATAACGCGCAAAATGGTGAAAATAAGATACAAGTTCAGATGGAAGCTGCGACACAGACTCGATTCCATGAAAACAAGCAATTAAAACAGGCATTAAGATAAGCAAATAATACAAACGTATGTCACCATTTTGGCGCATCTGCAATGCTGTATGCTTGATTTCATTCGGCTGACCAAATCGTTATGCACGGATGTCGCATGGGGCTTGTCTCATTTGTTAAGCAAATTACTGAACCTTCCAAACACAGGTATTTGATACGCTTTGCTTTCAGAGTAGATGTAAGCATGCAGCCACAACAAAAAAAAGGTAAACAGGCAGGAATATGGGAATTGTGCATCAAACCTTGCAGTCTGACATCATTCTGAGGAGCATGTTGGACTGAGACAAAGGCAGGCAGATGGACGAGCTCAAACATCTCACCTGACCAAAAGCGGCCATCTGCTGCTGGGATGCGTCATGTTCTCCACCCTGCCTGCCCTGGTCCAGGCCGAACAGAGCGCCGTCTGCATCCTGGACCGCCTCGTCCTTCACTACGACCTCCTCTCCTCCCAGAACCTGTCAACAGCAGACACGTCACTACACCTTCTTCTTCTTCTTGAAGCATCACTCCATGAAACAACAGTAACAACAATCAAATAGCATCAACAGCAAAAACACGGCTAAGGACAACAACAACACGAGGCCATGTTGGATATTAGATCTTCTGATGTCTTAAACCAGAAGGGAAAAAATTAACCAGCTTTCTTTTACAGTTTGTGCTTGCTCAAGCTCATCCACTGTGTCTAGGTTTAGCCAGGCTAACAATAAATTAGATGTTTTTATGCCCCCCCTCCATGTTGTGTGTATTTGTGAGAGGCCCCCCCCCCCACATACTGTGTGTGTGTGTGTGTGTGTGTGTGTTTGTGTGCTTTTCTTCCCTCACATTGTGTGTGTGTGTGTGTTTGTGTGTGTGTTTCTTCCCTCACGGTGTGTGTGTGCGTGTAGTGTGTGTGTATGTGAGTGTTTGTAGTGCTCACCTGTAACCTGAGTGGCTGCCTCTGCTTGCGGCTATGGCTTACTCCCCTGTCCCTGTCTCCCTCTCGCCCGCGCTCCTGGCCCTCCATGTCCTCCTCCTCGCTGTAGCGCTCCATGCCCACCACCAGGTCGTCGCCCACCGAGCCCAGGTCCGACATGTTGCTGCGCATGCTGTCTCTGGCCATGCTGCCGTCCCCGCCGTTACCGCCCACCGCCGATCCGCAGGTGGAAGGGCCGCTCCCTCCGTCGCTGCTGGCGCTCACGCTGCCTGCGCCGCTGCCGTCGCCCGGCTGGGCCAGCAGGTCTCTCAGCTTGTACCGCATGTCCTGGGCGCAGCTGGAGCCCGGTTTCAGGAGGCCACCGCCTGGCACGGAGCCCAGGGCGTCCGCCCGGCACATGGCTCCGGGGCCCATGTCCCCGAGGGAGATGAGGCCCATGGAGTTGGCCGGGTCGAGCGGGTTGGGCCCGCTCTGGCTGGTGGCCACCACCCCGCCACCGCCCGCCATGTTGGCTCCTAGGCCGCTCGCCGGGCCGCAGTCGCCCATGCCGAAATTGGCGAAGGTCGGGAAGCAGCCGCTACCGCTGCTGCTGGCGCCCACGCTATCCCTCCCCTTGTTCCCTCCCCGCTCCTCTTGCTTGGGCAGGACTCCTCCTCCTCCTCCGCCGCCGCCGCCTCCCGGGGCACCGGCACCCCCGCCTCCGCTGCCACCCCCGCTGCCCCCTCCGGCGCCTCCACCCCCGCCCACCACGCCGCGCTTCTGCGAGATGATCTGGGTGCACTCGTCGATGACGGTCTTGATCTGCAGGATGCTGGCCGCCGTCAGGATGCACAGGGCCTGCGACTGAAGCACCACCAAAGAGCCACTGTACAGGAAGTCCACCAGCTGCTTGACCGTCTCGGCCGGCACCAGCGGGGGCACCGAGATCTCCGAGTGGCCCAGCAGCAGCTTGTCCTGGAAGAAGGGGCTGCCGGCGGCCAGGACGCAGGCGTGTGCCCGCAGCGAGGCGTCGTGGATCCGCACAGTCACGTCACAGAAGAGGCCCTCACGCCGCTGGGAGCGCAGCGCCTCCAGCACCGACTGGCTGGAGTTGTGGAGGTGGATGTAGTGCACGGTCTCACCTGAGGTCATGGCCAGGATAAGGGGTTGGGGGCAGGGGAGACGTGCTGAGGGGGGACTCTGGCGCAGACAGACAGACAGACCTTTTTGTAAGATCAAATCCTGACAAAAGAAAGAAACAAGGGTTTCTCACTCTTCCTTTCTTCACCCAACAATCTCACAAGGGCTCATGCTGTGACATGCTGGAGGCGTGACAACATTAAAATCTGTTTCTGTGCGCAAGATCTAAATTCTCTATTAAAATCTCCATAACATTATAGCAATGATCGAGGACACTTATGCAAACAACGATATAGCGTTATAGTATTAACTTGGCAAACGTCAAGGAATGCATAGTCTAATCGAACAAGACAGCTCTCCACCAAGCTGTCAATAGTGTTTTTAATACAGAACAAAGACCGCTTGTAAACGTTATAGTGAATCGGTGGTGGAGTGTCTGGAACACTGAATTCACACATCATCGCAATTCGATTGTCTTGTCTGGCAGTGGCTTTGTGAAGTTGTAGGTTAGCTAGCTAGCAATCTCGCTTGACAGAAGCCTATGCCTGACAAACAAGCTTAATGGGCCACCAAGCCCCTAGCATTCGCTTGCCATTTGGGCAGGCACTAGCATTAGCAACACAAAATACAACGGAATACATGCTCACACACTGTAAACAATCACACGTCAACAATTTATTACCTTTATGTTTCTGCAAGTCGTAGAGACGGTTGACAACCAAACCAAGCGCAGCCCGCAACAAATTAGCTGAGCCAAACGTTTACTGGCATAGCTAACTAGCTAGCTACATAGATGGCTAGGTTAGCAGACAAGCTATCATGTCAACTAAATAATATTTTTTGCAAAAGCGCCCTGCACGTTATATAACGTACATAACAGGTATTCAGAGAATCAATACTTGCATTCGAATTGGTCGTCGACCTATTAATACTTCAATTGCGGCAAAACTGCTGTCTAATTTTGGGAGTTAACGTTACTTCGTTTCTCTGCCTCCATTGCAATTTGCAGAAGATGTAGTCGGACAACCTACTGTGTGTGGAGCTATCACGTTGGCACACTTACAGGGGTTTTGGCTTGTGGGCGACTTGCTGTTTACACTCACTGGACGCTCAGTTTGAGAGAATGACTAGCAGTATCAGCTATAATTTATGAGAAGCAGCACATAAATTCACTTCACATCTGGCAGTAATATAATTGTCAGCCAGTCATCTATTCTTTTTCTTTTGTTCTTTGGATTTTTTTTCTTTTCTTTTTTCATTTTTGCAGTTAATTAAATTAAGTTAGAGCATATAGGTTAATTATAGCTAAATGACAGACTCACTCAAAATTGCACAACAAAATATAAATTTAATGTATTCACTAATGAGTGTCTTCAACACATGTATTTATGTATAAAATAAATAACCTTGCCTATATTTCTCCTCTCAGAATAAGGCATGCAGTCATACAGTTCCAGAGCATAAAGCTACACCTCATTACATTGTACAACCCACTACACATTCAGCCAAAGTAGCCAACACATAAAGCGCTTGGTGGAAGTGTTTCAAGGGCCTGACAAATACAAACTCTTTGTGCACACAATGTGATACTTGTGAGATTAACAACACACCTACAGTACAGTTCAGCTACTCACAATTAACAAGGTAACACACGTAGGGTTATTTCTGTTCTGGATCCCTTTGGTAGGCTATTACCAATATCATCATCATTTGTTCTTGCCCCAATAAAAAGAGACTAAAACCAAGTGTGTGTGTGTGCGTGTGTGTGTCTGTTTGAAGATATACAGTAGTGTTCTGAGAATAAAATCAGATAATTTTTAACCCCCACCTCCCCCCAAAAAGCAATGAAAGAGCTGGTGGCTACTGCTATGCTATGCACCAGAGACGCAACATGCTTATTATTATTTCAAGGAAACGTTTCAGGAAACCAGAGGAGTGTTAACAAATTAGTTAGGTATACAATATTGATCAGGTCAGAAGAGCATCAGTAGGAAAAGTTTGCAGAGATATAAAATCACTGAGATCCAGAGTCGGCATATATGGGTCACTAACAAACTTTAAAATAAAATAATTTTAAAAAAAAATCCAGTGCTTCCTAAGAAAGGAGGTGGCTTTATACATACAGTAACAGTTACCTATTTTCACCCCTATATGTACAAAACAATAATTGGCAGTACATGAATATTTCACAACCGAGGTGTTCCAACCACTCAAGATACTTGACAAATATAAGCTTACCAGGGGGGGAAACTTACAAATGCTGTTAAAATTGTATTATTTAGTGCAATGCAAAACCATAAATACAAAGGTATAATATTCTCCAGCTGTCTCGCTGTTGTCTCTAATATCTCTCTCTCTCTCTCTCTCTCTCTCTCTCTCTCTCTCTGCTTGGGGCTGGGTAGTGGGAGCGGGGCAGTGATAGAGCCGCGGCTACTCGTGGAAAACTTCTCCGTGGGGAAACCAACCACGGAGGGGTGGGTGGAGTGGGCGGGTGGCCCCCGTGGGGCACGGGGCGGTGCGGCGTCAGCTGGTCGGCGATGGACGGGCCCCCTCTCAGTTGTGCTGCTGCTGGCGCTCTAGCTCCCTCTGGCGGCAGCCCACAGCGGTGATGAGGGCAGCACCCTTGCCGCTGCCGTCCTCCGAGAGCAGGAACGTGACGTCGCACTTGGGGGCGAGCTCCTTCACCGTCTGCTGCATGATTCTGGAGAAGCTGGGAGGCACAGAGGAGGAAGTTTATTATATTAACTTAACGAGGACATTTTTACTTTTTTCTCATGCATAACACTGGCTGTTTGAACTATTGACCGGAGCAAAATTAATCCTTACCATTTCAAAACGTTTTTTTTTTGTTATCCCAGGTTTGCCCCTTTAATTACTAACTACTAACTGCTAACAGCTACTAACTAACTTCTAATACAATATACAGTATACCTCAGGTAAAAACTGCAATTGCAATGAACATGAATCTGCTTTGAACAAGTAATAAAACTGACTAAATTATCCTGAATATATCCTTAATAATGTAACATATCATAACCTTAATACATTGTCATGGCATATAATTTATTATTTATCTATCTTTGCTCTTGGGTAGTATGCATGTATGCTAATTGAAATCTCATAGGGTAATAATAACCCTAACCTTAATAAGGCAGAATGTATACCTGTTTGGATATCATAGGGTAGTTTTAGGTTAGTATGTTTATGCTTATTTGTATGGTGGTCATTGTCCTTGTGCCTTGATGTAAATGCTACTGGACACCTTCATTTCCTTCAGGATAAATAAAGTATTTCTATCTGAATCATTTCACCTTTACTACATGCTTTGACATGTTTGTGAATCACTCACTGTGGATGCAGTTTGTAGAGCGTGCCATCCACCCCTACAGTGATGTCCAAGTGGTCCAGTCCACGATTCTCCCGAATCTTGTCCACCACGGCGGCCATTCCCGCACCACAGATCTGAGCGGCGCGGCGGGACACGGTGCCGCACACCTCCTTCACGATGATGGAGTCGTCGCACGTGCTGTTCAGGCCCAGCTGCTGCAGAATGGCCCTCACCTGGAGCAGGGCCAGCCGGTCACTAGAGAGACACGCACACACACAGAGATGAGAGATGGGTTTAATAACCCCGTTACCCAATAACCCCTTATTAAAGTGAGCCCATTGAAATGCCCAGCAGCGTCAGTGGAGTAACGATGCAGTAATGCTCCTGAGGGCTATGTGACTTATAGTGGTTGATAAAGCTGATTACACATGCATAAGCCAAGATGGCAGATATGAGGCACACGCCTACAATATAAATACTGGTGCAATGTGGTACTGGACTGGAGTATAAGGCATATGTGATGATATGTCAAGATTTCCACTATTAAGTATACAAATCATTACTAATGAAAATAGCTATTAACAGTAACCATCCACATTAAGATTAATTCTGTGCTCTATTTTGATTTGTATGACTGAGGTGCGGATGGAATGACTAGCACTAGAACCGAAAGCTCCCGGAGTTTTCTCTGTCTCGGTTCTCCAAAAACGAACAACCTACCTTTCAATCTGCGAGAGGAATTTAGTCTCAAAAATGCCCCTGGTCTTCAGTGTCTCTGAGATCTGGCCTCGGAACAGGAATCCACGCTTGGTGAGGTCGATGAGGATGTTCCGCACAATCTCCCCCAGGTACATGCCGCTGCACATCTTCTCATACCTGCAGAGTCCAGATAACGCACGAGTCAAGAAACAAAGACAAGGTGTGGTACCTGAGGAATGACGAGGAGACGCCTTGAGTGAACTGATTCAGGGAACCGACCTCTGCTTCCCTTCGTTGAGCGAGTTCTCGTCCACAGCCCTGTCGTACTGGGTGCGGATGTCGTCCAAGCATCCGTTGTCGCCGAAGGCTCCCCACTCCATGTTGACGCACATGCGGCCCACGTCGCCGTCCACCGTTTCGATGTTGCGCATCTCCTCCATGTAGCAGGCATTGCTTCCTGTCCCTGATGTTGCCACAACAACCGACAGCAGGGGTCAGTTTAGACACGCACATGCTAGTGACCCTCGCTACTGGATGATAAACAAGGTGAAATATTATCTGTCAGCAGCTACTCGTATTACTGTGACTAAAAATCCTTTGGATCTTTTAATAGCCTTGGAATCTAGAAGTGACGACAATCTTAACTGCTACTGATAATGTCTGTTTCAGAGACAGAGACGTGTGTACAGAGACTATAATAATGCTTTGAAAGTCGAGCCTTATGACCCTAATCGAGGGTTTGTGGAGAGAACTGGTAGTGGCACCCATGTATGGTGTATGTATGTGTAGAGACTGACCTGCGATCAGTCCGATTTCACAGGTGGGCTCCTCGTAGGCACAGGTCATCATGGTTCCAACGGTGTCATTAACAATGGCCACTACATCCAAGTCAAATTCCTGGAAAGGGAAACAAAACATTCACACTCAACAAAGCAACTCAAATGAATGTGTCGGCGACAGCAGCATTCAACACCCCACACTTCAAATCAAGCAAAAGATCAAAGCATATTGCAGTCCAAATCACAATATCACATTACCAACAGTTCAAGGCACAGTAACTCCCACACTAATGTCTATGTATCAGACTAGATGAAACCCTTCTTCCATTATGACACTATTTGGAATCAAATCTAGCTGCAAGTCCTCGAATTTATGATGAATTATGGCTTGTAATTGTCTTACAACTGCATGCATGTGTGTCCATCTTTGAAACATCCAAAACACTGACCATATATGATTAAAAAAATAACAATACAAAAACACAAGTCCATAAATACAGAGACGGTGTGAGTGATTCCATAATACAAAATGGTTGCCAAAATGGTTGCAATGTTGTTGAACCAGGCAGCATGGTCTATAGGTTATTTATTTAATAAATCAACAGACTGCTTTTTTCAACCCCTTTCGTGATCAATAAGTCGGTAGCATACAACACTTCAGACAGAAAAAGAAGATTTCAGCCAACAATAGCTGGATTTCCCTTGTTTGTCCCTTGTCAAAGCAAAACTGCACAATCTGCAAATGTTAATACAGCCATGCTCTTTTAACAAGACCCACACAAATGGCTTTGTTGATTCATTACCTGTCTCCCTCAGTTAATTCAATCACTTTCAGCGTTTACAATACTTACTGGCTCTTCCAGCTAAAAAATTGAGGTTGAGGACATTTAAATGAAATATTAAGACCATAAATGATAAATAAGGAAACACAATGGAAAAGGAAATACAATGAGGATGCACACACCCAAATCATGTTGGAGGTTACAATGAAATGTTACAACACGAGGAGATAAACATCAAGGAACTGGGCCAAAAATGTGTGCGTGTGTGTGTGTGTGTGTGTGTGTGTGTGTGTGTGTGTGTGTGTGTGTGTGTGTGTGTGTGTGAGTGTGT
>JASCQY010000104.1:2462338-2484900 GCA_030264315.1 Sardinella tawilis | reverse complement strand
AGGTTGCCATAGGAGCTATTGTAAATGAAATGCTGCTCATGGCAAAACACAAACCAACCCCCATTTGATTAGTTGAAACTACTGTATAGATCTATAACCCTTCTGACCTTAATTGTAACAGTTGACAGGAAGACTGATAAGATGGTTTAAAAGGCTCTTCAATAAGTTACTTTAGCTTAAAGGTGGATGATATGGAAAGCAAAATTTTATAACTGGTCTGGCCATTAAAAACATCACAAAGAAATAACTAAGCCTATGCTGAAATTACATGCATGTTGTGTATAAATTGCTCTGATTAAGTTCAAACTTTAACATGGGATGAGCACCCCAAGTTTATAATAAAATAAACAGACTAGGGCAATTTGTTATAAATTAATGTAATACTTTTTTGACTCACTGGCCAATTTCGTCACTACACATTGATATTTTGACAGCTCTGTATGTCAACTTTTGTGAGCATATGGAATATCTCAGCTCTGACTAGTTGCTGGGATGGAGGCAAGCAGAAAATGAGCAACTTCTCTGTTGACCACATTATCATGCTCCAATAACCTCTTTTACCTCCCGTACAAACACAACACACTGTGTGCCAGAGCATGCAGCTAGCACTAGAATCGCATTGCTGAGTGATCAGACAAAGGTTGGACACACTACTGTAGCTCTGACACTAACAATATGTAGGCAATATAATGCTACAAAACTGTACCCATACTTGATGTTACCATAAAAAATGACCGTTGGTGACATTTACTGGGCACTTTAATGTTAAAACTGTTAACACTAGGCTATGTTTCACCAGGTAGCTAAATTAAAACTCCCTGCTGAGACATAGGCTACAAGTATGCCTGTGGATTACAATACATCTTATTCCGTATGATCAAGTGCGGCAACATACAGTATAAGCTGGGACATTGATGTATTTGTTTTTGTAAGTGTCCAAAGTGAAATGTAGGGATATGGGACAATATCACAAACTGTTAAATTAATTAATTAATTTAAACACATCATGTCACAAGGAGCAACTTTTCCCCTTAGAACTGAATGGTGGGATATAGACATCATTTTTGGAATGGATATTTAGAGCACTCTTTGTAGGCCTAAAATATGATATAATGTATAATGTAAAAAATACATTCTTGTGTCAAGTTTAATACTGGAAGTTAAAGGAACATATATT
This sequence comes from Sardinella tawilis, assembly GCA_030264315.1. Classification (NCBI taxonomy): domain Eukaryota; kingdom Metazoa; phylum Chordata; class Actinopteri; order Clupeiformes; family Clupeidae; genus Sardinella; species Sardinella tawilis. Next base: position 2,483,723 of record JASCQY010000104.1, on the reverse strand, counting down.
TATATTTATATTTATGTATTTGTATTATGCCCAAGTATTATTCAAGAAAACACATATCATTTTCTTCTCAGTGTGTTCAGTACTTAGGTTGACATTATTAGCATAGCTTATTAAATATCAGTTTTGCACTTTTGTGAATTTTAGGTGATTTTTTTAAGTTAAATAAATTTGATGGTGTTTTGCTTGGTACCATAGACTTCCATTGGTATATTAAATAAGCACACTGCCAAAGTAGGCATTGCAGAAAGAATGCTATGTGTTTTCATGTAAAAAAAAAAAAAAGTTGAATAATTAAAAATGGCCAGAAGAGGTCAGTCTTGCCTACCATGTTTCGTTGTCAGTGGGCAGAGCCATGGTTCAAAAGGGTCATCAGGTAATGTTGTCTCACACTTTTTCATCTGATTATGATTAAATACCACTACAGCATTCAAAGCCTTGAAGAGATTTCCTCAGGTGAAAAAGATTATTTTCTCAAAGTGTTCACAGTTAACATGCGATTTAGCCAACCGAAAGCACAGCCAAATATCTACAAGAGGCATGACAGTGTTTCAAAGACACGTGTATGACGTCTTTTCTCATGATAATCCCAGGTAGCGCTATAATCCTGTAGAATGTAGAAGCTTCGGTGACATCATTTGTTATGTGAACCACCTCTAGCTGCTATATGTTGTGGGTGGATGCGAAAAACCCAACATCCTGAGACAAATGTAACTCCACTCCTGTCCTGAGAATTTACATAAGATGATGAGACTGTAGATTGTGGAATTCTGAGAATTGTTCAACTTTGGGTGATCAGAAAAAAAATCTATAACTGATCATTTTTGAAAAAGCACAAGTATTTATCATAAACAAAATATTTCTCACTTCTGTGTTAGGTGTTTTGTTAAAGTCCTTTAATAGTGACTATTCAGGTTCGAATATGACTGAGCTGTGACGTTTTAAACGTATTATCCGAAGATTCACGTTGTGTCATCAAATATCAGCTTCTAATAGCAAATGTCACAGTCATTAGCAAATATCAATAATTAAGTATCATTCATAATTGCAGTTATTAGCACTACAAAGTAGTCAGTGGAAAATTACCCAGAATTCAGACAGCAAATATAAGGTGAAATCATGGTTTTTGGGATTTCATGTTTACTTTTAAGACAAAAAAGTTGAGCTTTCTATGAGGATAGGCTAGCACACCTTTCTGAATATTTTATACTCGTGGTGTCTTCACTGCAGCCATTCTCTTATAAAATGACACACAACTGATGTATGACTGACATGCAGGACAGCTGATCTGAAAGGATTAACTGTAAGCTGAAAATGCCAAAGTACACAGTTTGCATTGGATTCACAGACATTGTGTCCATCAAAAAACAAACTACACAAAGTTAAACACCCTCTGACCATTACAATAGACATAAAAAGTAATGAGTCTTGTCTACCTCAATGAAGTTTCATAAATTTGTGGATGTGACTGCATGATTTTGTTGTCTCAGGGGGATTTGATATGGAAGAGCCATTCGTTGCTTCCAACCGATGTGACCGAGTCCTAAAGATGAATTTAGGAGGAAAAGCATTCTCTGTATCCACTAAGAGCAGTGGTTCAACCCTAGGGCTACACTGTATGCATTACCGAAACATTAAATCGTGTATACAGTATATACTGTATATATATATTAGAATATTCATTGCACGGCTGTGTTTGGTGTTTCCAGTTCCATTGATTATAGTGGAAGCTGTACTGTAACTAAGTTGCGGCTGATACGTCTTTGACTTAACACATCCAGTGTAGCCGCCCTGCAGAGCCTATTAAGTGCATCTGCAAGTGATGTAAATCAGAAGTTGAATGTGCACACATCTCGGCGTGGTCATCTAGGTGTCTTCCTGTTGTTTCACTACAATAGTACCTAGAAAAGCTCAATGTAATCTATTGTAGTTCTAACGGTCATATTCCTTGCATTTCAGTTTTAGTGACTTTAGATGGGACACAGGGATTAATGGCAAGTAAAGTGTAAAGTAATCTGGTGATTCCTGGATGCTAGTTTGTACAGTAAAATACATTAAAAGTAGACTATGGGATCCTGCATGATGTCCTTTCTGCTGCCGTTCCACGTAGTCACCAAAATAGCAAACAATTCACTACTCTCAAATTAAAATCAACTTTTCTCCACTGCCCCCTCTCCCCCACCCATGTCTGAACGCTCACTAACCCCCACCCCCTCCCCTAACCATCTCGTTGGTGTTTGGCTGAAATGTGGTTTGTTATGTTTTGGTGCACAGACTGTGCCCTCATGTTTGTTTGACGTTTACAGCCCCTGTGTTGTCTCCCAAGACCAGACTTTTCACAATGTATTCAGGGGGCTGGCAGCAAGCTGATCAAGGGGAGATGCCTTCGATTTGAGACAAAAATGAGCACTAAAAGAGCGCTAAAAACCATGCAAGATCTCATAGTCCACCTTTAAGCCTTTTCCATAAGGCTGTGAGCATTGATGGAAAGGAACACTGAAGTTGTATATAGTCAAGATTCTCTGGCAGGCGCAAGAGTTTACGTGGAGTCCAAGAGAGATTGGTAAATATTGATCTCTATTTGAAACATTAGGCCATCTTAACCTATTTCACATTCCAAAAGCAAACTCCAGACTCACTGACTTACGGATGTGTAACAGCAGTGCATCAGTGTCTTTGTGGCTACGGGCTAATTACAAAGCAGAATTCCTTCTGTGGATGACGGGAACAGGTGGAATAGCTTTCTGCAACCGGCTAGCCTCCTCCTGGTTATCCATGTCCAAAACACACAGCAACCCGCCGTTCTGCTTCCCAGGTGGCTCCACCAGGCTTTGGGTCTCTTCCTTGATGTCTTCCAGCGCCTCACACTCTTCCTCTTGTATGTTCAGAGCGACTTCATTCTCGTAGCAGAACACACTGGGCGTGAGCCCCAGGGTAGAGGGGGCAGGTGAGCTGCGACGCGGGCACGGTGGGGACGGAGAGGACTTGCCCGAGTTGCTGGCCAACAAGCTCAGCTCCTTGGCGCTGCAGGCCGGCATTTCGGGAACCTCATAGGTCTCGTCGAAGCGGGCATAGTCCACCAGGTAGCGTCCGCCGCGCTCGTAGAGCATGGGCGCGAAACGGTGACCCCAGAGGATCTCGCCGGGCAGGTAGGAGCTGCGCGCCTGCGCCGTCATGGCCGTGGCCTCCACCATGCCCTCCAGGATGACCACGATCTCGAAGTCGCCCTGCGCCAACTCGGCGCGGCCCATGCCGTAGAGCGGGCTCTGCTCGGTGATCTCGTGCACGATCACCTGCGGCGCCACCAGGAAGAGGCGGTCCAGGCCCTCGTCGTAGCCCACGTCCAGGTCCACCTGCTGGAGCGGCAGGTACTCGCCCTCGGCCGTGGTGTAGGGCCGCACCAGCTGGGCGCGCACGTGCGCCTCCACGATGTGGCTCTTGCGCATGTTGCCCAGACGCCACATGAGGCAGAGCTTGCCGTCGCGCGCGGCGATCACGGCGTGGCGCGAGAAGAGCAGCGTCTGCGCCCGCTTCTTGGGCCGCACCATCTTGGCCATGATGGTGCCCACCATGAGCGTGTCCACCACGCAGCCGAAGATGCACTGCACCACCACGGCCGCCACCGCCACCGGGCACTCCTCCGTCACGCAGCGGTAGCCGTAGCCAATGGTGGTCTGCGTCTCCACAGAGAAGAGGAAGGCGCCCACGAAACCCTGCACGTGCAGGATGCACGGCTGCCAGCGGCCGAGGCGAAGGAGCTCGCGCGGCGGGTCGGCGTCGCCGTGCGCCAATGCCACGGCCCAGAAGACGAGGCCGAAGAGGAGCCAGGAGAGCAGCGAAATGACGGTGAAGACGAAGAGCAGGCTCCGCCAGCGGATGTCCACGCACGTGGTGAAGATGTCGGCCAGGTAGCGGCGCGGCTTGTCCTCCATGTTGGCGAAGACCACGTTGCACTGGCCGTTTTTCTTCACGAAGCGCTGACGCGGGCCTCCGCTGGAACGACCCGCTCCCGTGGGGATCACGCCATTGGTGGGCTTGTGGTTGTGGTGGTGAGGGGGCGACAGGCCACCGGACTCACTTTCGCCACGCTTACTGGTCACAGCCCCATTGTGGAGCCTGGACATCCTGACAATGTCATCATCAGATGCGACAATGCTGTATCTGTCAGACAGAGAAACCAAAACAAACACTTAAAGCAGAGACCACACCAAGACTAATTCTGATCTCAAAAGCAATTAATTAATCCCACGTAACATGTTATTTTATTCAATCAATCCAATTCATATGGATTGGATATCACATAATCAAATGCTGACCATCTGCTAGTGTGTAGCTAAAGAATCAAAGAAATGATCGGGGCCCTAAATGACCTCCTAAATTCAAAAATTCTGGGACAGGAAAACTTTCTGAAAGTCGGACAGGGGGAGCAAATGACCCATATCAACTTAATACACTCGGTGCATGTAATAGGTAGGCTAAGGTAAAAACCAGGATAACAGAAAGGGGGACACCAAACACCAAGTAGTCCTAAAAAGTGTCTAACCATTAGGACAGTTCACTTACTTGAAGGTTTCAACGAGTTTTCAATTCATCAATTTCACATTTTTTATTTTCACTGAGGGATAACCCCTTATAGGCTACCCAAAACACTCCCATTCCTAGTTACTGTAACTGCGCTTATCTGGGGCATATTGTGAGGAGAGAGTGTGACTGTACATCCCTGGCTCACCTGTTAATTCTTACAGCGCCCATTGGACCCTCAGTAGTTTGACACCACCATCCAAGTTGCTGGGGGGTCTGGAGAAGATTCTAGGCTCAGACTCAGCACAACGGACTCCCCCTGAAAGACGAATAGAACAATATGAAACAGTGATTAAAAAGCAAAACACAGTTATTATTAGATTTAAATGAATTATAAAATTATACACAAGGAAATGATTATTGCACACAAGTCCTCTCTGAGATGTGCCATGTGTTTGCACTGTCCTGTGCGTGACGATATGTGAAACGCAAGGTCCCAGCAGTGACAGATGTCGTAAAATAAGATCACAATTCCAAAGTAAATCCCCAGGCTCTAGGTCTGATGCCAATAACATTTTGGGAGATAACACTACCACTGGGTGCTTTCACCCCAAGCTGTCACCTGCCTGTAGTTCAGCTGAGGAGTTGGCTTTGCCTCAAATTATGTAAAATAGTGTAACCTCATTAGGTATGCAAGAGGAAATTTGCTGCTGTACATTGCTTGGAAGATAACATTGCACATCTGCCGTAAATGTGTATTCATTTGTCATTTTAGTATTGAGGCTGTTGCAATACCATAAATTCACCAAGTCTGGGAACCAAAGCATTAGTATATAATGGCCTGTGATAGTTGTGATGCAGTAGCCTGAGACAACTTTAACCCACTGTTTACAATCCCATACATGTGAGCACGATGTAGGACGAGATCAACAGGATGCAGCGGTAGGCTACAGTTCGGAAATCACCGTATGAGGAATCGAATGAGAATATCAACTTCTTAAGCGCATTGTGTGGGATTGCACAGCAGGCACGCTGCGGAGCTTTGCGTTAATCTGTGCTTTACAAGACTCGCAAGAGATTGAACTCCACCTGTTAGGCGCTAAAGAAGAGACGAGAATCCACGGATGGCTCCATCATTGCGTGGAGGCACTGTAATCTCTCAGTTTGTGTGGGGGTCAAATTTCCTGCAGGAGGCATAATCACTACACAAAGTAACCAATAGGGCACACTACCAGGCCAGAAGCATTCTTTTAAGACCCTCACCCAAGATAATGAAAGCTTTAAAAAAAAAGTTTGCAAAAAGTTTGTCTCATACATGTGCCTATGACCTTTGATAGCCTAATACATGACCCTAAAGCAACACTATGTAGCGACTGAGGTGGGCCTAGCCTTTTTATCAGACAGTTTGCTTTGGTAGGCCTATCTCCAAATTAGAGATGGCAGTCATAGGCAGAGTGGGTAAACAGTGCGATACCTTTACTGTACAGTATGGGATCGCTGATTGTATTGCAATCAAAGACAAAGCAGCATGCGCAAGTGCACAAGATTGTGGGAAATGTATTTAGAGGTTCAGTGTGAGCTATTCCACTAGTCTTACTCCGAAACTGCAGGTGTGTTGTTGCTTCAAAATCATCACAATAAATTCACACTGAAGGAGGCTATTTCCTGGGTCTGTCTAAGGCCTGATGCATGGCCATCATGTCATGTTCCACAAAGGAAGTCTATTTCAGCATGTCTGACGTAAATTATGGGACGTCTCGCTTTAATCTCTCCTACTCGCAATAATCTTTTTATAGTCTCAGCTGTATTCAAGGTATCACTTAAATCCTGTCATCACAGTAATATTACACAATAATACTAATACATTACCGTTGAAACACATTTTATGTCAGTCACAACAGATTTGTCTATGACAACAGGTCCACTAAGAAATGATTTTAAAAAGGAAGCAACATTGCGTCTTTTATCTCCGAATATCTCCAAATTAACAAGGGTTTTATTTTCAAGTGGGCAACAAGATCCACCAATTTTTGTTCTTGGTAGGTAGCCTAACCTAGGCCATAAATAGGCCTACAATTTAACGGGTATAAAGTCCATAGTCACAAGAGAAAGTCTGAAGAGGACTTTTTATTGAAGTAAAATGGTTTGAAACATTGGGGCATAGACTATAGCCTATTTTTGTTTTTAAACTGGCTAATTCGTAACATTGGACCAAGTTGCAATAGGCTACATCAGTTTAACAATGAATTTCAAAATTTCAAAATTTTGCAGGAGCTTTCTGAGGACATGCAAGAATGAAGTTTTAAAACGAAACAATTATAAACTATTTTTGCAGGCCACATCATAAAAGTAAGCTATTTTTTCATTGGCAATTTGATTAGGCTTTTTTATCGAAAAAATAGCCGAAAAGAAATGGACTTACCTTTTGTTGATTTTCATTTATGAAAACAACTACTAGTGCTTAACATTACTCTCGAAGTGATGTCATTTTGATGAATAAGTGCACATTTTATTTGTGAAGCTCTTTTTCTTTTAATCCTTTCGCAAGTCCGGTGTCGAGGTGTTCTCAGGGGAAGCGCGAAGCGCAAGGTCTGCACGCTGTGGCCATCCAGTGCAGTCTGATTCGCATTTTGCTTCGACTGATCTGTGAAATTAACCTCAAGTCCTGTGGAGGTCGCTGTAGAGCAATTATATCAGCGTCAGCGGCAAAGCATTCAGTGTAATATAAGCACTGTTCTGCGTTTCTACAGCCACAACAAAAGCATATTATTGAATTTTAGATATTATGTAATGTAATTTTTTGTCACACAAAACAGAATGTATACTAAAAGGAAGAATATGCACTCATTGATGTGATATCCATTCAGAAATATGGTGACAAATCAGACTGGATTTAGCTGAGCTATCCAGGAAACACAATTCAGTTAAATTATATATATATATATATATATATATAATATGACAGGAGGAACAGCAGTCAAACAAAAATATTTATTGACCAGGAAGAGCAATCACAAATGATGGTAGAACATTCATACAACCGCAACTGGCATGCCAACCTGTTGATCATTCTTACAAAACAAAAGAGAGAGCACAATGTCAAGGAATGTATGGATCAGCAGAGGAGCATACACCTAACATGAAACACACTTTGAAACAGTCATAAACAAACAAACTTACACTCATCACACCAACTTACATTTCCCACACGGCCTCTACACTGAAACCAAAACGCTCGTCACCAGGCGTGGTCCCCTGTCCGGGTTCACAAACTACCAACATAAATCTCTTTTGCATTGCTGCTTCAGGGTGGACCTAATCTCTGAAGTAATCTGAGGTTACAGTATTTTTAAGGGGGAAATTCTCAGAAAGACACCTCAAAAGAGTTAGGAGCAGCAGACCCAAAATTCAATGCTAAATCTGTCTTGGCTTTCTCTGTAACTCGAAGTTTACAGTAAGTTACACTGCTTTTCATTCAAAGGTGATGTGGAGATGAAGACAATAAGGCTTAAATGTGGTGGATATGCTTGTCTGGCAGGTGGAATAACGGTTAGCCATATTGCCTCAACACACCAACCCTAAACTGATGCATTTCAATGGAAAAGCCAGAGACAGAGGTAGGTCTTTGCCATTTGGATATACAGGGGGTGGCCCTGTCATCTGTTGCTATGCTACCTGGCAGCCATGACCTCTGACCTTTTTGGAAGGAATTTAAGGATGCAGGTAAGTCGAGAGAGAAATGGATACAGCGTTTCTAAAAGCTCCAGGAGCTCAGTGTTCAGACATAAATGTCCATTAAGGCAAACGAAACACGAGAAGAACAGTTTCAGGTTAATCAGACATTAGTGTTTTGATTTCAAATAGACCAAAGCGGTCCTTTATAAGGCCTCCCATTCCTCAGGTTGTTGGTTAGCTACAGTGGAGGGGAGTATCAGGGCAACTTAGTGTTGGACCAAGAGTGGACTACTGCGGAAGAAGAGCACTATCTTTGTTCATAAGGGCGTCACATTGTGCTTAAAGAGAATACTTTTGGGTTTAAAGTAAGGAAGAGGACAGGTGGTAATCACGTATTTTTCTGTGTTAGCCTTCCTCGACAGTTCAATTGGCTAAAGCCACTTACAAAAAACAATCGTTAAAAACAGCTCATCACCTTGCCAGCTGTACATTCACATGATGTGTAGTTTGAGTGAGCGCAAAAAAAAAAAGCTTTCTTTTAGGTGCTCTAAGGCATGACTCGAGGTGATGAGAGAAAGCCTGGATTTAGTGAATTTCCTATGCAATCGCTTCAGTATTTTTTAAAATGTTGATGTTTTCATTCCTTTAATGGTTTATAGCACACAAAAAAAGCTAAAACAAGGGGGGAGGGTGTTGGGGGGGGGGGGGGCTCACGACATTCAAAATCAGCCAGATAGGATTAAGTCACTTTTGATGTCTTTGAAAAGAATGCTAGAATTTTTGAAGGGTCCCAATCTAGTTGGCACAGAAGTAAGCTTAATGATTGGTCCTTCTTACTGCTAGTAGCAAGCTGGGAACAATGTGCTTTCATGACACACAAGTCACTGATGTACTGTAGAGCCTAGAATGTGTACAAAAAAACAAACAAACAAAAAAAACAAAAGCAAAGAAAATTACAAATGACTTCAATCCTTATCTATTTCTGTCTCCATTACCATCTTTTCCAGTAAGGCAGAAGCGGATTCGCCATCTTTGTTTTCTCCAGTGCTACCTTATGCTAGAAAGTTCCAGTGTGTGACTTGAGAATGTTAATACTGATTTTACGTCATTATTTACTGTTTTTCAGTCATCGTTTTTGCACACTAAAGAGGGCGACGCGGGCAGGGGTGGGCGGGTGAGGGAGGGGGTGGCAAAGGTGCGAGTGCCCTTGGCTGCTGACATTCAGATGTTTGCTGTGGTGCTGCTGCTGTTGCCGCCGCGACACAACGCGGACTGCACCGCGCTGACGGCGGCCACGCTTAAAGCTGCATCGATTTACAACGTCACCAAGAGGTCATCGTTGACGACAACATTCATCGTGTGTTTGAGATAATCATTTTTTGTTGGTTTGTTGCATGTATGTTCGACCCTGTCACCGCGTGGCAGAAGCGTCTTTGCTGTTCCCTGGCTGTATGCTACTGCCCTCACTGCATCTGTTGGGCCTGAAAGCTCTCGGCATGTCCTCTTGCACTACTCACTTTAACTGTGCCTCTCCGTGGGAAGAGGCTCACGCTTGATTGTATTTGAGCTGCCAGACGCAGCTAAAAACTTTTCTAGATTTTTTTTTTTTTCCAGGAGGCATTTCACAAGGCAGAACTTGGTGAAAGAAAGAAATCATAAGACAGAGAAAAAAAAGAGAAAGAAGTGAAAAGTAGGACAAGAGGAAAAAAAATGAGAGCAAGTTGGGTTGAGGGTGGGTGGGGGGTGGGGTGGGGGAGGAAGTTGGGCCGTAAGCTATCAGATTGATTGACCAATGGTACAACCCTCGTGGTTTTAGCGTTTTTAACCGTTACAGTGCTCGACTTATTCAATAAAAAAGTGTATCTGAGTGCATGTTGGGGATGAGGGGTGGAGGTGGTGGGTGGTTGGTTGGTTGGTTGGTCGGTCGGTTGGGAAGGAAAAAAACTTCTCCCTTGCTAAGACAGTGGAAGACAAAGTAGTTAGTGAGTGTGAGATCTGAGTGTGAGATCTGCGTGAGGGTGAGGAGTAGTAGTAGTGGTTAACTGGTTAACTGGCGACGGCTTAAGACAAGTAGTGACATGGTTAGCTGGCCACACCGTAGAAGCTGATATAAAGCATGTAGTGGTTAGTGCACCACACAGACAACTGTGGGAGATCTAGTGGTCTGGTTCATTGGTCACAGAAGAAGGCGGAAAAAGATGAAGTAGTGGAGTTGGTGTTGTTGTTGTTGTTGTTGTTGCTGTTGTCGTTAGTTGATCAAACTGAAGGGGGAGGGGGGTTATGTGGGGGGTTTAATGTAATGTGGTCTGTTAATTGGGAGGTACAAAGGCGTGGGGGGAGGGGTGGTTAGTATTGTGGATGAACCGGCATGGATGTGAACCTCTGGACGGAGGGAGAGATGGAGGGGGGGGGGGTAAGGGAACTTATGGAAGTGTCAGGGAAATTAAAGGAAGGAGATTTTTTTCTGAGATGCAGAAGTGAAGAAAAGAATGAGGGAATGAATGAAGGAAGGAATGGAGTTGATGGACAGTTGAAGAGTAGAGGGGAGGACAGGAAAGAGGGAGAGGAGGATAAAGGAGAGGAGAGGAGAGGAGAGGAGAGGAGAGGAGAGAGGGCTACAGTACAAGGCAGCTCATTCTGTCCAGTCCTTCTTTATGTTGAGGTTCCACTCCCACGAGAGGTGGTCGTGCTTGTCGTCGTCGGTGAACTTGGACTTGATGTTGTAGGTGCCGCGCGCCAGCATGCCCTTGGGAGCCTCCTCCAGTGGGGTCAGGAAGTCATACTCAGCAGGCCGCGGGCCATAACTTCCCACCATGTAGTCAGACTTATCAACTAGGAGAGGAGGGGTGAAGCAGTGGGGGAAGGGGGAGGGGGAGGGGGAGAGAGGCGGGAGGTGGTCAGTATTTAAAGATCGTTGGGTGCTACCACTGTCTTGTTTTGCCCAGTCATGTCATGTCAGTGATTTAGTGTTTGTCCTTTGCTGTTTCCATAATATATATATTTTTTAATTGAAAAGTTTGTGTTCTGTCTTATTTTATTTATTTCAATATGTACAGCACTTTGGTCAGTGTAAACTATGGTTAAATGTGCTATAAAAATAAATTTGACTTGACATGACTTGACTACAGTACGTGAATATGCTACAGATGAGTTGCGCTGGTTGATACGTTTTCCAGCTGATAGCTGACAGCTCAACTGGAAAAGCTCGACAGCATGAAAGATTTCGTCAAAGAATATCCACATGACTAAATGTCATTTTTTGGGTTCCTCACTCCTGCATTGTTTTGCTTATTTTGTTGATGACTTAATGATTTTTCTGTTGATGACTTAATTCACACAGGCTGTCTAAACCCCCAGTTTATACAGTCAATTATAAACCCCAGTCACAAGCTTGACAGCGACTGAACATGTACATGCAGGAGTCATTCGACTTTCTATCACATGATCGGAATGCATCAACCAGACTATGACAAGTTTACTTTAGTTCGATTTCGACATTAACATGCATTCCGACTAACACAATTCTTGAGTGATTTGACTTTCTCTGTGATAAACAATTTAGAGTGACAAGTAAACAATGATGGATAATAGATGCAATAACAAAAAAAATTACAATATATATATAATTACAGTGCATATACACACATATACATATATATGCTTATATGCATATATGTATATGCATATATGTATATGCTGCTATTCAGATTTGAAGAGTTTTTGAAGAGACTCACTCTAGGGACATTTGATTTAACCGAGTACTACAAAGGTTACATTTTTTTTTAGAACCTGAATTTACCAACTATTTTACTGTCAGATTTTGGCTGTAGGATTTAGGGCACCAAAACAAAGCCTTGAAATGTACTCTGCAATAGCCAGAGGTACCGTTGAAAAAAAAGAATGAACAGAAGAAAAGAAAGGACTACTTACTCCGCACTCCCTTCCTGAAGGTCTGCTGGGTGAACTTGAGGCCAGACACAATCTCCCGGTTCACCTGTCAGGAGAATGCTGAGGTGAGCTGCAGCTGAGGTGAGGTGAGGGCGTGTATTCATAGCAACAGCAATTAGACCGCTCACATGATTTCAGACCAATTTCTCCTCGTGTAGGATGTCAAAATATATCACACTGTACTTAGCACTTCCACTGACTGTGACTGACTACTGGGAGATAAGCTGTAAGCAGTACAGTACTCTCCAACCTGCTGGGTCTGCATTAGTCTACTGGCTGCAGCTCACAGTGTCATTGAACACACTGCAGCAATTACGGTAGTAGCTGCGTCTTCTGTCAACCTCAGAACATTATTTCGAGCTAATTGAAAAATAAAATATAATAGTGTATTTATGAGATAAAATAAATCAGAGTCAGATTGAGATTCGGTGATAAAAAAAAGAATAAAGAAAAAAAATGTATTCGCATAAAGCCCTCCTTTGTGTATCAACCTCAAAAGCAAGACTATTAATACTTTTATCTATCTATTTATCTCTCTCTCTCTCTCCCTATATATATATATATATATAGGGAGAGAGAGAGAGAGAGAGAGAGACAGAGAGATAGACAGATAGATGAGGAGTTTGCATGCAGCTTATGCATATGAGAAAACTGGGATGCTGGTCATTAAAACAAACCCCTTTGGTGTTCTGACAATAAATCACCATTACTCCTGAGCACTCATCCTCATCAACAGAACAAGAACAACAGCGACAAAGAACATCGGGGGTTTCTGAAGTAGGCGTACCTTGAAGCTGATTTTAACTCGATACTCAACTCCCTCTTTTAACACAAAACTTTGCTTCTTGAATTCCTCCAGATCTCCTGTTAGACAGAACACAGACGACACAAATAACACAATAGGCAGATGTCACAAGGTAGTTGATGCTGGCTTCAGACATTGTCAAAATGACATTTTTCAGAAAAACATTATGATGTGGAGTGATAAATGTGTGTGTTGCTATAATCCTGTTTGGACACTCACCCTGCAGGTCTAAAGTGAGAGGATTTGGAGCAGTATCACACATCAGGGTCAACCGGGTCACCTGGACGTTTGGAACAGTCGGGTCTGCAACGGATGCGTGCGCACGCACACACACACACACAGAAACACATACACACACACACACACACAAACACACACACATTAGCATAACTCTGTTTGTAGCTGTAATATCCTGTTTTACAGCTGAGCTGAAGAAAAAAAAAACTCTACTGATACTGTGTTTGTATTTTGACAAAAAAACAAACTTCCACTCAAAGTTGGTTGGGCAATCAACATTGATTCACGCCCTCCTTTAATACGTCCCAAGGCCTATGTAGGCTGTGTTGCATGTCAACCCCTAGCTGAGACGCAGACTGACGAGAGCAGTCAGAGCTTAGCTTAGGGCAAAACTTCTTAATAAATGCTGTCTGTGACCCATTTCATGGTAATGGCAATAGCAGTGTGATAGGGGAATAGCCCACAAACACATAAAACTGCTATTGTGAGTCTAAACATTGTGAATGGCTCTGCCCTGATACTCGCCATGCACATGTAGGTGAGTCATTTCACAAGCTCATGACACACACTGACTGACACACACACTGACACACACACACACACACACACACACACACACACACACACACACACACAGCGTCAGTGAGTGCCAAGCTCCAGTGAGGCTGAGGGACCAATTCAACTGATAACCCTAACATGGGTCGGTCGGGGGGAGTCAGACCCATGGCTGCATGCAGGGATTGGGAAGTCAAATCAAATGTAACCGTTCAGTTCACAAGTTCAGTTAGATAAAAACTGTTAAGAGAGGCTACAGGCAATATACTGTATGATATTGGACTTTGCAGAAGACTTTTTGTTTAAAGCGTCATATACAATATAATATAAACACTGCATCATTACCAAACGAAAATCCACACGAAAATCAGACGGTTGGAATGATTGAACAACTACTGTTTGAGCTCTGATTAGAGAGGCACATGGAAACAGAGCGCGGTAATTTTTGGCCCACATTCGAGGAGATATTGCAAAATTTGCGAAGCAAGTGAAGTAAGACCACTGCCATCAATCAGTGCTCTCTTATGACTTACGAGGCCAGTGCATCAGACTGTTCCTGAGGCCCTGAGTCCCTATTGGTGCATGAGAGATAAGGCAAGCCTGGAACAAACACTCTCTTCAGTGTGCCAGGAACCGAAGCCCTTACCGCTCCTATCGGACATTAGGACCAGATAAGCCAGTGTCCTTCACTGGCTTTGTGTTTCCCTACCAACGCTACCTACATATACAATACTTACACACCCTACCTACACGTCCATCTGTGTGTATGCATGCATTTGCACACATTTGTGGCCATGACCATACAACCAAATACACAGACATCTCTATCTCTCTCTCTCTGTCTCTCTCTCTCTTACAGACACACACACACCAGATTCATGCTCAAGAATATCCATACCCTTCGGCATACACTAAATATGGATGCTTCCCCTCAAATAGACACAGACAGACAAACAAATGGATAGGCAGACAGACACAGACACACACACACACACACCCACACACACACACACACCACATTCATGGTCATACCAATACCCATCTGCATTTGTCCCAGGCACAATCTCTCTTTTTTCCCTCATGCACATGCACACACACAAACACGCACACACGTACACACACACACGCACACACACACCAGCTTCGTGGCCGTCTCCCAGCAGGGCCTTCTTGTACTTCTGTAGACTCTCGTCATCCTTGTCCAGCTCGTGGATCTCCTGTAGGGTCTTCAGGGCGGGGGGCCTGTAGTTGACCATCTCGCTCTCCGACTCGGCATTCTCCGCCGCGATGGCCGCCAGCTGCTCCTCAGTGGGCTCCTGCTCAGCCATTACTGGAGATGCGCGCGCCACCGGGAGAGACGGAGAGGTGGAGAGACAAAGAGGGAGAGAGAGAGAGGAAAGGGTTGCAGGGACGAAACGAGAGGAGAGAGAGGGAGAGGATGAACAGAGAAAGACAGACAGACAGACATGAAGACAAAGAGAAATGAGAATGGAGAGGCATACAGACAGAAAAACATGGGAAATGGTGACAAAAGACATAGGAAAGATAGACAGCCAGAGAAAAGGATGGAAAGCAGAGAGAGGGAGAGAGAGAGAGAGAGAGACAGAGAAATGATTAAAGCAGTTTCCACATCTGCAGCAGAATTTTCCACAGACTGTGATGATGACAGGCATCTTACAGCTCCTCACACTCACAGGAAAAACTACACGGCTCTAGCTCTGGCTCCGGCTCCGGCTAGACTCCGGCTTACAGGAGCTACTACACTACACAGCTCTAACCGTTCACCAGCATGTCAGCTGTTATTCATTGGAGAAACAGATGTGGTGTGGCCACGGCTAAAGCAAAACAACATAATGAGGCTAGAAATATCTTAAATATGCTCATTTGGCGTCCTTTGAGGAAATATTATTTCAAAGAATAAAATCACCCTGGTAAACGAATCCTCGACTGATAAGGCAATGCTGTTTCACTGTTGGACAATTTCATTGTGGAGAACAATTCTTTAAAGCACTTACAAAGACAGGAAGTGCATATTTGCCTTGACAGCCTTCCAAACCACACAAACAGCCCTAATCCTGTTCAAGTGGCCTTGTGTCTTGGTCAGGATTCAAATGAACACCCTCACACATTCCACCAAGACCCAGTAAGATGAAGCTTGTCATAAAACTAACAGTATTTTAAATGCAGCTTTTTTTAAACAACTCTAGTGTTGTTTTAAGTACTATGCAGTACTATAGTCAGTGTAGAACTGAATGTTTCAGCGCTGACTTATGGAGCTATATGAAGCATGGTTTCTTCAATAGCCCAAAGGCTAAGAAAACATTTGAAATTCATATATGGGAAAAATTCATAGATAAATTTACCTGCATACTATATTTAGCAAGTACTCTGAAGAGGTTTTGCAACTGCAAATATTTTTGTATAAAACATAAAATATTATATAGTATTTATTTCTTATTACAAAACTTAAAAAAAAGTGTTTCTTGTATAATGATTTGGGGGATGATACCATTTCAGTACTTCAACCTATAGTATGAGGGGTTGAGATGGTCACATACCTGTTTTTTTTTTCCTTTTTCCTGGGCCTGTAGAAACAAGCAGTTGGATTCCTTGCACTGACTGTCAGGGCAACAGATAATTATCCTACTATTCTGCAGAGCACGGCACGAATCTCTACGCTCACAGGCTCCATTTCGGCCATACCGTATTTTATTATGGTCACTAGGCCGACTGCTGGCTTATGGTGTAAGAGTAACTAAAATACCTATAAAAAGTAGTCAAGTAACTCTTACCATCCGATTAAGCCTTCTGTTAGGTAAGAACAGGGCCTATTGTTTGACTATTATGCATTTATTTCTAAGCTATTTTGCCTCACAAAACAAAATATTTTTTCTTCTCTCCTGATAAGCAGACCCACTAAGATCTGCAGGAAGGTTTTGGGATTGGGTAGGGTAGGGTCACTTCTCAATGGAAAAAGGAGGACAAAGAGGATGACAGACACACAAGGCCTGGGCCTTAGCTTGGACTGAGACTCTTGTGACTCACTCATGACTCCCACTCTTTCAGGACACATGCCTATCCCTGGGAAAGGTTGTGGACAAAGCATCATGTTTTAAAAACACATCCTTCAAGTCCAGTAGGCTATAGGTCTACACCTTCTATTACCCCCAGTGAAGAGATTGTTTCCAAAATTCTCAATAAGCTACATTTAGGCCTAACGTGGGTCAGTTTTAAGGAGACTGGGTGGAACATTTTAATCAACAAAGGCTGAAAAAGAACAATCTGATTGAGAGTGAGGTTCATGAAAAAGAACTGTAAAAGAACAATCACAGTCAGCCATTTGGGTGAAATAGCTTACTTACCTAAGAAAAACTAAGAAACCTCGGAATGCCAGGTCAGTAATCAGCTTATTTAGCGCCGTAGTTTAACATTCAAAGAGAATAAATGAAGACAGGGAGATCTTCTACTAGTCGTTGCCTAAAGTAGGGTACCCATCGGCCTTAATTATTTCGCCATTGTATGATTTAATGTATGCCTTTAAGGGACGTGTTTTGGGGCTGCCTTCATCTCACAATAGAGGTGCTGCTAGGTGAATAGCACAATAGCAATTTCCCAGCAAGTTGGCAGTAAGATATTAAGATCTCAGACTAAATACCAGCTCACCATCCTAAATTACGTTGCTTCAGATGAGCTTATACATTAGGAACACGACACCCATCCCTGTTTCTGACAGTTGGCTACTTTGTATCAACAGTGAAAGGCATTGCTTAGATGTTCTATGGTTCACCGCATAAATTTAGCCTAGCTTTATGTAACCCAGCTCAATCGAGAAAAACAACATTTCGTCTTGGACTATGCCGAAAATCTTTTATTAAGCTCCCCGAACAATCAACGAAAAGCCGACAGTCTCGTCTGTCATTTCCGACGTCGAAAAGAGATTCTGTGGGGGCTTTGACAAAACGCCCCACTAGACTAATTGGATTGCCGGCTTGCCAGTTTAATAGAATATGGTCATGATGCAGAAAATAAGCTTTATCGTACGGTAAATACTTAAGTTGCAACACATCATCTTACCGTTAGCTTCCTCCGATGCTTTTTTTCTTCGGCCGTTTTCACCAATTGTCTGTGCACTGCCGCTTTGTGCAAGTATGGCGAACTGAAAGCGGAGACGCCCGCACTGCACTACACGCTTCCGGGAAAGACGCAGCGTAAGTTCCCGGAGGCATGTCAGATATCTGCGACTTGAAGGAGTGGCTCGCACTTGTTGATCTCCACTTTGGGTTGACTGTGACTGCATTCTACACAAAATTATACCTTCTTATTCAAACAGGACACCTGCGCTTTGGCAGGTATAGGTCACCGGAGTCTTATTCAACCTGCAAGCGCATTAGTAAGCCATGGTTTATCCCCACCTAACGAATTGGCTTAATCAGTGGAATCGCATCACCACAGTGTGACTACAACACACCTCCAGCGGATTAGACATATGGCTTTAACTAATAAATCAGATCAACAACTTTCAGATCAGCGCTGGATTTTAACAGTTAAACCAAATATATAGCCCTTTTATGCATGAAGCCATCAATCAGGTCGACCAGGGAGACACACCTCAATTTTTAAAATGAAAATCGAAAAGGGGGAGTCAGGAGATACAAAGGCACAGTAGGTTTAATACAGGATTACAAAAAAATAAGTGTTTACAGAAACCCACTATGCAATTAAAACATTTAGACTTTGAGAGCATACATTTACACATAGCTCAGTGAAAATTAAAATCATAACCAAAAACATAAAAGCTCTCCATAGACCATCAACTGTGTACACAACACCTTTGTGAGGCATTTTTTTTTTAAAAAAGGAAAAAGAAATGTCCATCCTGAGGTCCGATACTGGCATTTCTCCATGGGAGGAGGGAATGGCTAGTTCAAGCACTTGACATCAGATGCCGCTTAACTGGTGTCCATCTGCCAAACAGGAAACAACAAACCATTATTTTATCGTCAGAGGAATTTGCAGTTGCCATCCTTCACAATACAAAGCCTGGTTAGATTATATAACAGAAACAAGTTTGGCAGACTTGCATACACTGCCTTAAATTTGCCAACTTATTACACCACAAGAATAGAAGAGATCACAAACGATTAGCAACTTACCAATCTACACAAAAAGCGAATTGGACATGAAAAAATGCACCCTTCACGCCTTTCAGCCAAATGTTGACATACCTTGGCAATGTAGGCGTCAAGCTGTGCGTCCAGCTCCTCTGCAGTGAGCTGTTTGCTTTCGTTTCGCCGCCCTCCTCCTCCTCCTCTTCCTCCTTTCGCTCTGTAGCCACCCCCTCCACCCCCGCGCCTCGAGCCGCCGAAATCGGAGTCTCTCATGCCGAGCCGCTCGCGCCTGAAGGAACCGCCGGAATCAGAGTCCCGGGCACCGAGACGAACTCGCCTCTTCACTCCCCCGGAATCGCCGTCTCTGTCTCCTCCTCGTCCTCCTTCACTTGAGCTGTGGCACATCAACGTTTGATTAGATTTCGGTACGCATTGCAAACAATGTAAACACGGGGATAAACGCACACAACAAGCACTGCTTGCAGTTTCATCCACCCGTTGCTTTGACTAATGTCACTTCAAGATTCCAGTGAAGTATTTCCATCACTTATCAGAAACCTCCCTGCACTGTTCACTTCATAAGGAGCACGTCTTATCAATTTGTACAGCAGTGGATGGAAACGCAAGCAAGTGTGATCCATGCAAGAGCTTCTGGCAGATTTTCAGGTGTGTGCCTGAGCTGAACAGAAACTCACTCAATGTGTTGAACATTCTAGCATGTTGAAACAGAAGGCATCCAATGTTAAAGGGTTTACAGAACAGAATGGAAATGGAATGTAGCCCATTTTTGATTTTATCAAAGATAAGCTCAAATGGCATTTTGCAACAAGCCTATGGATTGGTTTCTCGTTTACAAACATTACTGGCTGCGCACACATCCGAGGGGCAGAAGATGAAGCTACGTTAGGACATCAAGTAGTTGGCTGTTGTAGCCTACATTTTACAATGGTTAGTGTGCCGTTGGTGACAGTGGTATACTTCTATATAATTCCCCGAGTTCAAGTATGCTTGTCTCTCATTTGCTTTAAGAAAACCATATGTGGCCAATAAAGTCTGTTAGCATGTACGACACGTTAGCAATGTACGCTAGTCAATTTCTATGCTGACTTACTTGCACCCAAGACATGTTGACATTTTTTTTCTCGTTTCACACTACTCCAACCTTGTGCTTTGTTGTGTCTGAATATACGGAGGTCAAAATTATCCACCAGTGTCACGTATCTTGTCCTCGTTGTAATATAAAGAAAACGGTCAGATTTGCTCTCTGACCATGCACAACCCCTTGTGATTCAACAAAGCCAAAGTAAAAATGGTTTTCCATTTAAAATACAAGCAGAAGGGGTCACACCTTCGCCTTGATGGCGATCTCTGACTTGAAGTGATCTGTCCTGTCAACAGTTGGATTTCCATGGTGCGACCTGTAACCACCACAATGAACAATGAAAATCAATTTCTCTGAACAAAAACGATTTGCAAAGTGATTTCAGTAGACTGACTTACCATCAAGAGGGACCCCATTATACTGCTTCATGGCTTTCTGTGCGTCCGCTTTTTTCTCAAAGTGGACATCTGCTGTCCCCAAGCTCCGGCCCGATCGGTCATAGTGTACGGCTGCTTTGGTCAAATTGCCAAATTCTCCAAATAATTCCTGTGTGTGTGTATGGAGGGGGGGAGGGGTAAAATGTTACTGGAATATAATGACACATTTCAACCTAAAATACTGTTGTTCGCAGTCATCAAGTGCTGTCGGGGTAGAACAATGACTAAAAACACAGACAGCTATCGCTAGGCCTAACTGATGGGACAAATTAAATTAAATTAAAAATTTTAATTAAATTAAAAATTGATCCTCATTATTTATCCTTATTAATAGCCCGCAGCTGTTGCATTGCCCTTTGGTGCATCAAATTGCCACTAATGCTACTTGGGCTGTGTTTAGACTGCGGATCGGATATGCCCAATTCCGATTTTATGCTCATATCCGATTTTTTTTTTTATTTCATGTTTACATCCATTTCAGAAGTGCCTGAATCTGATATGCGACTGTTTACGCTTGCCAGGCACTTGGAAGTCATGAAACAATCCGAATGCGGAAAGGGCACCGCTCGCTCTCCAAATGGACTACTGAGATGATCTTGCAATGTTCCAATCTTTTTTTTTTTCATATTAATAAGGTGTGAAATGTTCCATTCAAAATGCATGTACCTCGGACAATTACTAATAGACTATCCAAGTAGGCTACATAAAGAAAGTTCATGCGCACATCACCCGTATCACTTGACCTGTTGAGTGCAGTTAGTCAAGCGAAATGCTTGAGGATGAGAACTAAAAACTTGCATTGCCTGGTGCAGAGGGAAAGAGGTATGGAGCATAGCCAGGAAAGGCAGGCTATGGTGTTAAAGGACAAGTGCCGTTTTCACTATTTGAGACTTATTTCAGGTACAAAATAATGTTACTCACTGAGCCGTTTCACTTTCCACTGAAGTCACGTCTTTGCAGAGTTATTGGAATCGTAGCCTATCCATGTAATGGAGTCGTC
>JASCQY010000104.1:2434544-2448826 GCA_030264315.1 Sardinella tawilis | reverse complement strand
TATGCTCGATTTACTAACGGCATGGAACGCGATTCCACCAATCACAATCGAGGGTCGGAACTACCAGTTTTAGATTACTTGATAAAGGGTTCTAAAGTATTCTACTTTTAAGTCGGGGAAAGTTATGAAAAAGTCAGGGAACTTTAAGTTTTCCTTACAGTGTGAACTCTGTAGGTACAGTATCATTTAAAATAGCAATTTTCATCATACATAATTTGACTGATAACCCCCCCCCCCCCCTCCCCCCAACAGGGCGTCCTCTTCCACCAGTTGTCTCCTCAGTGTCAGAAGCTGTCTGACCGGCTGGGTGTGCTGGAGCAGGAGGTGAACGGAGGAGCCACTGCGGTGGTGGCCCTCATCCTCAACAACAAACTCTACATCGCCAATGTCGGTCAGTGAGATGGACACACGTGTGCACACACACACACACACACACACACACACATACACACACACACAAAGATACACTTTTACACACCGTGTTCTCACACAAGCACACACTTAAACAGTTTTTCACTTCCTAGCAGTCAGCTCTTGTTTTGTCTTGGCAGTAGCCTCTAACGCAACGCTGAAAATGTTTGCAATGAAAATTTGTGATGGAGTTTGTTATTCCTGGTGGCGAAGGGGAAGAAAAAAAGAAAAAAAAAAAGCTGTGGTGTTCTGCTTCAGTGCGCGGACTGCAGACATAATTAGACCCTTATCCTTCCTCAGGCAATCATTTTTAAACGCTGAGCCAGTTTTCTGTTTTTGGTGCACCAGTTCTGAATTCTAAAACAGTTTAATGTAAAGCCCATAACTTTGTAAACTAATGCAACTCTCCACCAGTCTCCTTAATGTGTGCATTTAAAAAAAAAACAGACACACATGCACACTCACACACACACACAAACACCCACACACATGCACACAAAAACAATAAAGCCCAAAACTTGTGGCTATTTATGCATACTAATATACATGACTAATGTACAGTTGAGAATGTCCGAACGCATCGTAAATCTGGAACAAACATTGTGATGTAGTGTGAGCTAAATGGGCCTGTCTGTCACATGGGCAGAGTGCGTGTGGAGGGGAATTAAGGTTTCTGTCTGCTCCCCCCCAAACAGCCGACTCGTCTGGGTCGATGTAAGGCAAATCCATTCCCATAATGATTCTTTATTGGGTAATTACTGAGGCTCATTGTTGCTGTCTGACAGACCAGACATCAAGGAGGGTCAGTTCATGCCAAGGGTGTCTGTCTCGCCACTGGGTAGGGGGGGGGGGGGGTGTCCATGAGGTTTCTCTTGTAGGTCAGAAAAGGGGGCAGAAAGTGAAAGTCATTTATGTCACAGGATTTCAAATAAATAAACAAATAAATAAGAGTTAAACACCATGTCCAGCTGCAAGACGTTAGCTCTTGAGAGAAAAGTGCCAGTAGTGTGCGGTGTGAGTGAGGCCCTTGCACCGCAGGCTGTGCTGTAATGCTAAGTGCCTCAGACAGGTGGACTAGCAGGCCTCTATGAGAGCTCGTGACATGACAGGCGTTTGGTCATATTCTGGGCCTCATATCGTTATTTCTCTCAGGGAAAGTGTCAAGGCCCCGGTATCCCATTTAGCTTTGTCCTTGCTTAGTCGTCTCAAAAGAATGTCTGCCTCTACTCCGTATAGGTAACCGGCACTGCTGCCAGTGTGACTATGCCTTAGGCAGAGACAGATGTTTCTGGCAATGCCTTGTGCAGTGGCTCTGTGTCGAGTGCAGGCTAGCTCAGCCGTCATAAGATTAAATGGAACTAGACGAAAGAGACGTTTCTATAACTTACTGTATATCAGTTGTCACCTCGAGTTCATTCCTACTAGTCCTGCTGATGAACTAAGCAGTATGAAATCCATTCTTCTATTACTCTATTGTTATTCCTCATAATTATTGTAAACATTGGCATAATTCAACCATAAATGACATTTTATGGATGCCGTAGGTTCTATATGCGTACGCATGGCAGATTGTGGGTGCGCAGGCATAACGTGTTTCATGCCAGTTTAAATCTAGGGCTCACCAAAACTGCCCTATAAAGAAGCCCAATAAAGTTTATACACCCAGCCCACCCATTGTGAGACGTGTGGCTGTCTTTAATGACTCCATTAATGATGACGTCTGTGTGTGTGAACGTAGACACCACACCGCCGCGTAGACGGGGGTGTTTATTGCTGCTGCCTTCTGCTACTGCTGTTTCTCTTGCACTGTCACACAGGGACCAACCGGGCCTTGCTATGCAAGGCCACCAGCGACGGTCAGAACCAGGTGATCCAGATCGGCCGAGCCCACACCACGGACAACGATGAAGAGCTCGCCCGTCTGGCAGCGCTCGGTAAGGGGAGCGAGGCCACAAGGGCACAAGGAGGGTTGAGGATGATGTATTTCGCCATTTTCCCAACCTACAGTAACATCCATAAAATGTGTGCAAGGTTTAGGAGAAAATGGCCCGTTCATCGTTTTCAGAAGCTGGCACGATAGAGTGCCCCATATTTTATAGTTGTATGAGGTATCAAGAAACTAAGATTCATTTTTCATCTCCTAAATGGATGTCACTTTGTAAATGAAAAGAACCAATTCCTTTCTTAGGGTGTAAGAGGTTCAGGATTGAGGGGGTTTCCTATGCAGCTCATATCTACTGTGTGTGGTCTTGAACCTCCTCATTTGCCATCTTCTATGTGTGAAGCAAGCTTTACTCCCAGGTGAAGGAAGCAGGCTTAACAGCTTTACATTAGATTCCCTCTCTCAGAAGTCAGATAGTATGTGAGGTTGGCCAGACTAAGCTCATATGAGCTTTTGTTGTGATAGCCAGACTAGTAGTCTGCCTCCTTATGTTCTCTTCCTCTCTGATTCAAGAGTGTCAGATTCAAGAGTTTCACTGCATGTTCAGCTCGCTGATGAGCAGAGAAATAAATGATTACACACCTCTGTGTCATGCGGTGTGACGATTGGATTTTAATGGCCGCCGCTTCACGGGGTCGTAAAAGCTGAAGGTGACCCCTGTCGCGTGCGTCTGCAGGTCTGGACCCCAACCGACTGCGTCAGGCCGGCTTAATCGCAGGCCAGAGCAGCACACGCAGGATCGGGGACTACAAGGTGAAGTTTAACTACACGGATATCGACGTGTTGAGGTGAGCTTACTGCTCTGCTTGTTGGGGTTTTTTTTTGAAAAGGAGATATCCGGTCCAAATCATACCATCATCAATCATACCATCAAACCATACACCTTGTTGTTTCAGGTCCCCAATTGCTGTCGATAGAAAGCAACATGAAAATTTGATGCCGCATAGATCGAATAACGGATTGGCAGCCAACAGTTGAATTGGGCATAGTAAAAATGGAATATGCCACCCAAAAATGAAATTAAGTCTCAGTCACCCTCAGACTTAAAACTGTAAAAAAAAAATCCGTCCAGGTGTTGTCTTGCTTTGGGAGCAGTGTTTTTTGGCTTTAGCTTAGTGCAGTTGCTGTAAACCAAGGGAGCCACTCTTGCTAGCTAGCATGCTAGTTGGCTCCCTTGGTTGGCTCCCTTGGTTTACGGGTGACCGAGACTGACTGACTTAATTTCATGTTTGGGTGGCATATTCCTTTAACGTTAGCTGCTACTTAGTTATTCGATCCTTGAAGTGCTGCTGCAGCTCCTGGTTCATCACCAAAGCCCAAGGCATTGCTTTACACATCGTCTTATTTGTTGAATTTGTCTTTTCACGTGATCTTTGATGTAACACAAAGATGAAGGTTTTTCAGCTCCCCTTTGCTCATAATTCATACAAGTCCATCCTAATGCAATATATCCATCCTAAAATGCAAAATTTACCATGGTTTGAACTTGATATGATGGGCAAATTTATTTGCTGTTGTATGATGGCAACATTGCCACATTGATGTTACTTGCATGCATCATATTATGAGTGTTGCCTATAGTGGTAAGTTATCGCTGATAACATCTTTTTACAAATCTTGAAACATCATGTTTTTCCTCTTCTTCAGTGTGAATTTATGTCTTTATGTCTTTATGACTGTGAGAGTGTGTTAGTGAGAGAGAGAGAGAGCTTTTAGCACCTTTCCAGCTCTCTGTCCACATTACTCATTTTTGTCTGGTCAGTGAGTGTTGTGGTGCATTTTAGGATGTTGAAGGGAACAGAATTTTTCAGTGCGCTGGCATGCATCTGACAGTGGGACACCCTTGGAACAGTCCCTAGGTAGCTTAAGCACCGAGCCCCAGACCAACATGAGACCGCTCCCCTGACTCAGTCTACTGAAATGTTGTGTTCCCCAGTGCCAAACACTTATGTAACTCCCTGGCATGTCAGATTAAATGATGTTCAAAATAATAAAGGTAGGCTGATAGCGGCTCAGAGTTAGAAGTAGCAATAATAGATGTTTGCGTTTGATTGAGCCGACGTGAAGCCAGGTCATTACATCGTCGAATCTGACCCAAGGCCAAAGAGTATTTGATGAGTAAGGCTTCAAACCGACATGAGCAGTCAGGTTCAAACAACCATGCGAAAACCTTATCTGGCCCAGCAGTCTCTCTGTTTGTTATGCCCAAGCAGCAGGATGACAAAAGCTTAATGATGATCTCTCTTGCCACTGACTCGGCTTAAAATAATTTCAGACCCTGGAATTGCAATGAAAATTTGTCCCTGAATTAAGGAAGCTACGATCATGTTGAACTTCCATTAAAAAAAAAAAAGAAACACTGAATGGAGGCAAAAAATAGTTTTTTTTTCTTTCTTTTTTTCATTTTGATGCCTTAAAGTCTCTTTAGAGTGTATTGGTCAGACAATCATCATTGCACGCATTCCTGTTTCCATGGCTGCTCCGACAGGCCTTCCCAACACGCATGCACATACAACGTGGGCAAGGGAACGAAACCCAAGTGTTTCGGCTGAAGACTTGATTATTATAAATGGATTTTGGCTCTCAGAGTCTTTGATCCGTTTTTCTGGGAGGTGCGATTCCTACGTTCTGTCAGGAGGGGCCCTGGTGCCTTTTGTCCTTCCCCAGAGCTGTGTGTGCATTCGGTTTGTTTTCCTGTGGTCTGCTCCCCACGCCGGCCGCTTGACCGTGGTCCAAGTCTGGCATTACCACTCGGAGTCCTTTTAAATTGCATTAACCTGCACACCAAGAACTCCAATTTCCTGCCCCTGCTGGGAAGTAAATAGGTCTTAAGCTTTGAATGTGATTCAAATTATACACACACACACACACACACACACACACACAATAAAAGAAACACACACACACAAAAAAAAAATCCCCACTTAATTGAATTGCTCCCCTTTGTGGAGCAGTTTTGCAGTTTTTGACCATGCAGAGTCATGAGCCAAATCATCAGACCAAAGCATGAGTGGATATTCTGATCTTATTATGCCCTTACTGTCCTCGGCTCCTGTTCTGTTGTATGCTTTAAATGCCTTTCTTTCTTTCTCTCTTAACGCATGCATGTTTTCTGTCTCTTCGAACGTCTTTACATTTTCGCTTTTAGTGCTGCTAAGAATAAGCCGGTCATCGCAGAGCCAGAGATCCATGGGGGCCAGGCGTTGGAAGGAGTGACGGGATTCCTCCTGCTGATGTCCGAGGGGCTCATCAAGGCTCTGGAATCTGCCCACGGACCCGAGCAGGCCAATCAGGTACAACTTCACCAGTATTGAACAACCAATGGCATTAGAAAAGCTTAGCCCAGTTTAACCGGGACAGTGACCTTCAGCTTTAGTGACTCCAGCTGTGACGGTGGCCAGAGGGCCGGGGTGTTGCTGCATACATCAAAGGCAAGCTGTGATAATGTACTACAAAACCATCAGCTCATTATGGGAGCCATAAAAATAGAATAGAGACAGAGCCCCGCCATTTTCACTTCCACTGGAAAAAATGACATTGAGGGAGGTTTCAGATGGGCACCTGCCTACTTAGGGTACAGATGCTGTAGCCAGCTGTGTCACGGTGCTCCCAAAGTGGTGCGTTTTTAATGTGCAACACTGTGTTAGCCACAGTGTAATTAATACTCATGATTATAACTGGTAATATGTGTGTAATTATATAATTATGATGTATTAGACTAGTGTCATATATCCATAGATACTTGTAGCAGCACATGCTGTAATAATTCATCAACATAGAATACGGAAGGGTTCACAAGTCTCACTCTCTCACTTAATGGGGCAGTGTGTGTTCCCACGAGCTTTATTCCTACATGAAGTGGAAAAAATGTATTATGCGTTTATTCATTGTTCTTGTGCACTTTAGCTCAATATAAAACCGATGTCGCGCCTTTGTTAGAACAGGCTTCTGCACCGCTTCACAATAACCTTTTTCTTTTATCAAATAAAGCTTCATTAAGTTTATATTGAAACTGACAACTCATTCTTACACAATACAACATTCAAGCGCACTCAACTCGACTGTCTTTGTGTCCACACACAGCAGTTCCTCTTGGTAGTTGTTTCCACAGTTGTAACTGCCTGTGCTGTGCTCTTCTCCTCAGTCTCACATGCATGCCACAGATACAAAGGAGTGGCATTGGCTCAGTCCCAGTGTCCCCACTAAACCCTGAATCCTCAAAGACTTAACTGGGCTGAACCAACCAGTCAGAGCCACTTGATTCATGTCCATTAAATCTTTGAGGGTCCAGGGCATAGGGATTAGCAAATACGTTGGGATGTAGGCATTATGACTACACATAGTCTACTCTGGACATATGCTCTGAGAAGGATAGACTCATAACCAGGGTGGTGCTGGTTCTTTATTCATCAGCACTAGTCCCAGCTGAGCTATACTGTAGGTTTGAGGAAGCACGAGTAAAATGGTCAGCCTCTCCAAGCAGGGGTCCGCACCAAAGAGTTCGCCCAACAGTGGCGATCTGGTGATCTGGCCTTCTTGTGCAGATTAACGGCTTTCCTTTCCCCAGTTTCCAGGGTCCATCATCACACCCTGAACCCCTCACTGTTCGTTACAGGAGATGGTTGCCATGGTGGCGGCGGAGCTGGCCCAGCAGAGCAGCTTGGAGGCCGCGGCACAGTCGGTGGTGGAGCGGGTGAAACGGCTGCACCACGACGCCTTCGTCAGCGGGCGGCCGCGGGCGTCGCACTGCTCGCGCCACGAGGACATGACCCTTCTCGTGCGAACCATCAATTACCCACTCGCTGACGGCTCGCTCACTCCCACGCAAGGTGAGGCATTGTTCGCTTGTCTCAGGCCCCCCCCACCTCTACCCACCCCCACCCCCTGCAGGCCAACCAGTCTCGAACACAAGTGCCCTCGCCTCTCCACTTAGCTCAGTAACGCCCACCAGTGCCTGTGTTCTTGCCGAGATATGAATCCACATAAATTGCATGGATAAAAAATAAAGCATGTGAATGAGCATGCCAATAAGCTTAGCTAATACCTAACGCCTTGATGGTCTGAGGATTTCTTTCCATATGTCCCTGACTAATCAAGGAAAGGAATGAGATCGCTTGACTTGAGGACTTCAGGTGTGCTTCATGAGTTTGAATGAAAATCTGCTTCAGTGCTTATTGTTAACATGTCAACTCTCCTTATAGAAATTGCACAACAGCTATGATCCAAAATATTACATTTTCTCATTTTCTTTCTCTCAAGGTGTAAAAGATGCATGTGTGTTATATGGTAATGTCTTTGTCTGGCCATGGTAGTCACGTATGTACATATTTATATCAAAGATTATGGAATATTGACCAAGATAGAGCAACATAATACGTTACAACGGGAGCCAACGTGAATAGTTCCGGTCTGCATAAATTGGCACGTGACAATATAAACTTTTACCCGATTTTCTGTATTAGCAAATGAGGGCTCGACTTTGGTCTGCATAAAGGAGGATTTTGCCCCCCTCCCCTTGCAAAAATAGAACACGGAATTTAACGGACGTTGGTTCCTCTCGCTCCGCTTTTACCCTCTCTGTTTATATTGTCACGACCACCTGGCTCAAAGTAGCTGTGACATTAAAAGGGAGACCACACTACAGCTAAAGTTTGAATAATAAATACATTTATTGATATTAAAAGATAAAGTCAGTAATGTGTAAAAAGGAAAGTGTAATGCAAAATATGTCTAGGGGTGATCCAAACAAAAGTGTAGAAACGTGACGTGTGCGAGGAGCTGCTGGAAATGGCTGGAGAATGGAGAGGCTCTCTCCAGCAGGGCACCGAGACGAGAGGCAAGAGAGAGTGAGCTGCCATTAACCAAGATGTTCTTATAGGGACGCCCATTACTCCAAACACCAATGTCTGTAAATGACAAGCAGCATAGGACAAAGGGGGGCGGGGCCCCAACAGGCATTAGTAAGGTTGCCTTACTGGAATTGTCCAGCAGGGCCTTAACATTATATGTATATACATTTATTATGATTTATTGAGTATGGACACACCTTATCTCCCCCTGGTTTCTCTGTCTGGCCCAGTGTGAATGTCAACGCAGTCTATGACACTTCATGTTCCTCCCTTGGCTTCCCTTTTCCTTATTTTTGCTTCTCTGAGGTTTTTCATCTAAAACAGGAATTGACCAACATAACGGCAGATGTTAGAACAACAGATGTTGTTTGCAAAATCTAAACTATTCTGCTTGTAAAACTTTTGAACAATTGAACAAAGCTTAGGGCAGTATCAACAATACACAATCTACTGTTTATTTTAAAGTGGATTAGTTGGACTTGATTCATTTTTTGGGGTTTCTCAATAATGTTTCCATCCCTTTCCTTTTTGTCTGTGCCAGGCGGCCGCATCTACCCCGTGTCTGTGCCCTACTCCAGCAGTCACAGCACCAGCAAGACCAGTGTCACCCTCTCGCTGGTCATGCCCTCCCAGGGCACCCTGACCAATGGGACCAACACCGCCTCCACCCTGGAGGGAGGAACCCCCACACCTGGGTATGGCATTGGCTTTCTTTCATATTACTGGGTCCGCCTGATGCACAATGAACATAATGGTTAAACTGTGAAGCTAGCGTGTCACTTTTTTTAAAGGCTAAAAACATCTAGCAGAGACAGCAACAGAGTGGGGAGATAGAGCAGAGGGATGGAGACAAAGGGAACACAAATACCCATACTGATGTCGTGTCAAAGACGCTTGAGGTCTATGAGAATGAAGACTCATATTGATAACATGTCAAAAACACCTCTCTATAGCTCTATATTGTTTAGATGTAATCTGACGCAGTTGGCATGTGAACCAGCTAGCATTGGGCCAACTCTTCTTCAATATAAGGTCTACCACGTGTGCCCGAAAGAATTCCATGAACAAGCCATGTACTGTAGACCCATTAGTCCATTTGACGTCAGTCCAATGGTGCATTCCATGCAGCATCCAAACTAGTGGGAGGTGGGACTTATCAGACCTTCAACTAAGAAAAGTGCACTGGAACGCCTGTCGAAGTGGAACCACCGACTAGCAAACTTGGCGGTGCGCGACCTGCCCCCACCTCAAAAAATTAAGTCGGTGCCCATCAAGTAATGTTTTTATGCTTTCAAATACAGCTTCAGTTGGTGAAGATGGCCACTAGCCCACCATAGCTAGTCAGCCAATGTTACTCAGTGCTGTTCATCAACATGATTTAGCAGGCTAACTTACGTTTTCGAAACATCCAAGGTCAATTGCTTGGAATGCTTTGAAGTGGGAGATAGGACAATTCAGGTAGGATAAGTACCACCTCCCATGTCTCTGGAACGCAGCATAATATACTTGGTTATAACATCAGTTCTGAAGATGCAGTAGCGTAACATACAGGAAAACAATCACTGCAGAGAAAGCGTCTTTGTTGAGCCTATACCTTAAAATAGCCCAGTGAAATCAATTATGGTAAGAGTTGCAATGAAAGAAACTGACTTGGCTACCATCCAGTCTAATTTACAAGGGATGTGACTTTCAAATAATGACTTTGAAATAAAAAAAAATATTTGGCCAGCGTCTTTAATCATAATGGACAGTGTCCCCTTCATCTGCAAATGAAAGTGTTGGCCAGTGTGAAATTGGGTTACAGACCCAAACACCTTATACTGTATGCTACCAATTGTGTGAGCAAACATTTCTATAGATTACACTAGGCGACTTCTGATTGAGATAGATTTTAGCCCTGTTAGGATTGCAGTCACGGAAATGGTGATTTTACAAAGCCAAGACTGGATAGATTCCTTAGTAAACGTGCTTGTCAGTGATTGAAGGACCTAACAACTGGCGCTGTAAATTGTACATTGTCTTAAACTGAAAGTAAGCATGCATGTCCTGTTCTCTGCCAAGGATACAGCTTTTTCTGTTTGTGATACTGACTCCTTGTGGTCGCACACTTCCTATCAGCATGTGCATGGCTTATCAACACTGTCATTCCAGCCGTCTCACCCTCCACCATTTCTGTCTCTCTCACTTCCTCACACACTCTCTCCATTCTCTGTCCACACTCCCTGCCCTCCCATTTTAACCACCTCCTCTGCCTCAAAAAACAGTAGCATGGTCCTGGTTTCTACTATTCGCCCCTCCATATCTGTGGACATCTTGCAACCTATAAGTGAGATCCCTCTCCATGCCCAGGCTGCTCCCAGCCTTGACCCCAACCCCAACCCTAACCCTAACCCTGAAATGGGGTTTGGTCCTAACCCTCTCCCCGATCTTGATCTTCTGCTTTGTCCAGACCTTGACCCAATTGCTAAACTTGATCCTATTGGTCTTGACCCTCTTCCCAATGCCAACCATGATCTTGGTCTCCATGCTGTCTCTAGCTTTGCTTCTATTGCTAACGCCAACCTTGTTCCTGAACTGGACCTTATTGCTAATCCCGCCCCTGTTGTGGTCACTAACTCAAACACTAACCCCATTGGTGACATCAACTTAATTCTTGACTCCAATTTTATTCCTAATGTTGACTCTAATCTTGGGCTAAACCCTCTTCCTAACCTAAATCTTCTTATGCTGGACCCTAACCATGATCCTGCTCCTAACTTTAACTTCCTTGGTCCCGACCCTAACTATAACCCTGGCCTTGTTCCTCTCATACCCGTCCCGAGCTTTGACCCCATTCAGCATCCTGATGCTACTCCTGAGTCTGGTTTCCTCGACCCAAGCCTTCACCTTGACAACCCTGACCCTGACCCTCTCTCCTCTCTTGCCCCCCTCTCCCCCGCGACCCCTCCCCACAGCCAGAGCCCCACTGCCACCCTGCAGTCCACCAACACCCAGACCCAGAGCTCCAGCTCCAGCTCGGGCGACGGAAGCCTCTTTCGGCAGCGAGGGAGCCAGGCAGCCCAGCCAGATGAGACGGGACGCGTGCCTCCGTACGTGGACTTCACAGAGTTCTACGCCCTGTGGGGCTCGGAGAACAGTGACGGCCAGAGCACGCAGGGCGGGCTTGGACCTCAGTGAGAGGCCCGGGGGGAAGTGGGACAAGATGGGCAAGGGGGAGACTGCAGATGTCGGGGGAGGGTTTGGACTTTTTGGGGTGGAAGTGTGGCATGTGGTTGCCAGGTCAGCTGGGGTTGCCCGAGGCAGGGCTGCAGCAGGAGTATGCCGCTAGACTCCACAATGAACTCAACAACACGGGGCAATGTTAATACATAACTCCCACGTTACGACTCACAGATGTCAGCAAAATCCTAACATGCATCTGCCAAGAGCGGCTGCATTGCATTTACTTCTCTTTTTTTCTTTTGTCTTTTTCTTTTTGTCTTTTTTTTTTTTTTTTTTTGAAGTTTATGACCTTGGAGCCATGCACACGCACATGAGGCAGACAGACTCTAAATTTGTGCTTGCTCTGTGTGTAGGATATTTGGCCCACTGCAACCTGTTAATATTTTCACTTGATCTGAACTTGGTGTACAATCACAGCTGATTTAAAGGATCCATCTGGTGTGAATCAATCAATAGCCCTGTTGTTTGAGGTCATTGAGAGTCATTGAGGTCATCCTTTGTACAAAAAGACCTAAAATATTTGAGACAACATAGGCCTTAAATAGTAAACCGGCAGGCTTTTTTGTTGTTGTTGTTGTTGTTGTTGTTGTTGTTGTTTTTAATACCGACCATACCATACCATTCAGTGACCTCGAACATCAAGGCTATGGATTCATTCACACTGGATTTCTGTTGTGATGAACTTCTACAATCACAGCACATTTAAAGGAGACATAGAGTGGAAAAACATTTTTGCCTTGGAGAGGAACCAAGAGGCCACGAAAACATGGGCGAATTAGAACAAAGCCTACATGTGATGTCAAATAGCATAAAGCAATTGTAGTTCAATTGAGGCTGCCAAAGAGGGCGCCATTTAGCCAAAAGGACCATTACAATACCCAGTCTAAAAACGTTTTATCTGGGCTTGTAAAATTGCACTTTAGCTTAATTTTGATAAATTAAAGTTGAATGTATTTTACTTTAACAATCTGTAAAGAACAAGGTACAATACTCCATTCATCCACTCTATGTCCTCTTCACAGTAAGAGATGGGATGGCGGTACACAAAGATTATTGGTGTGGGCACATTCCATCACTAGTGGTGTGTACAGTATGTCTTGAAAACGTGTGTTAAAAACGTTGAACTCTTGGAGGTGGGGGAGGGTAGGGGGCTGCATGTACGGATACAAGTTTAAAAAACGGTCATATACATAAAGTACACCTAGTTCTTAGAAAGAGGGTTTGCACTTGTCTACCCGACATTCAACTGAAAACGCTGAAGTGTTTAATAATATAAGGGAATATATTGCACACACCTCTGTATTTTAAAACCATTGCCTTCGTTGAATCGCGAGCCAAAGAGATTGACTCCTAAGAGGCATTTTACAAAAAAAAAGGAAGGAAAAGGAAAACTTCCCTGCTCTGACAGGTTACATGGTCGGTTCAAAAGAACTGAGACAAATCAGTTGAATGTCGTCACACATGACACGTAACAAGGCAGGTTTCTGTTATCATGTTCTTTTTTTCAAAGACTGTGTGGTGATGGTATGCTACAGAAGCCCATATGGCCGTTCTTTTTTCGTTCTTTCAATCGCTTCGCGTCGAAGAAGGAAGTAATGGGTGGTGGGGAAGTTTGAATGCCTGCACCTGTCACGAAGCCGAGGGCTGAGAGACAAACCCCCCACGTCTGTGAGCATGAGGCTCAGACACCCTGTGGGCTCCTGCTAAAGAAAGATGAGGCCTGACGAGAGGTGTAGCGTGACACAGACAAACGCTATCGTCACTAAGTGTTGCTGGGTCATATCTGTGAATGCCACACATGTAAACTGTAGCTCTGTGTTTTGTGTCTGTCATATGTTGGCTCCCATGTATCGCAAGCGTTAGTGCCACACATGTACAGTATATCATGTCATATATTTGCTCCTGTGTATCGCGAGCATTAGTGCCTTGCTGTAGTAAAGTCTTAGAATCTGAGGTTTTGTCATTTTGTTGTCCTTGATAGAGTTCAGATGCTTTTTTTGCCTTCATTGCCATCTTTGAGCTTACAGGTTACAGTCTTATGCAGTGGAGGTATGCCCGCGCACATACTTGTGCTTCCACATGGGTGGTAGAATTGTGTGTTTTATAATGATGTTCGGACGTACCTAAACATTTTTGTCTCCCACAGACCAGCTAGAAACTAACTAAACGTCTATGGTGTAGTTCAAACCTGGGCAAAGTGTGGCCCTTTGGTTGACTCTATCCGGCCCCTTGATTGGTGCTTGGTAGTTGGTGCTTAGATCATAAAGTTGTTTTTTTAATGAAAAGTGTGCATGATTGAATCTACATCGTCACAAGCAGGTGCTTGGAGAATGTCAGCTCATGCTAAACAAAAGAAAGGAAGATGCCGAATGCAGGGTTTTCAACAAAAAATAGACTGCTAAATATTTATTTAGGCCTACTGAAGTCGGGGATAAAGTCGTTTGTTTAGTTTGCAGGTTGCCGTGTTTAAGGATTACAATTTGAGTCGGCATTACCACATAAGATACCCAGAAACATACAAAAACCTGACTGATGATAATTTTTATGCCTAATTGAGTTTGGCCCTCCACAATATTCCTGATTCTCACGCAGCCCCGTGGAAAAAAATGAAAAAACAATGAATAAAGGTTGTGTAACATTAACCTTCTGTCAATATCACATCAATCATTGTTGTGAATGACAATATTAGCTTTGCCATTAGGCCTCTTTGGAAATCTAGTGTAAATAATTTGAATTTCTGAATTCTTTTGGTCAAAATCAAACTTGCATACATAGACCGCAGGCCATATACATTAGCGTCTCAATGCATATAAAATTGCATCTAAAAACGAGTGGGGGGGGGGGGGGGGGGGGGGTGC
>JASCQY010000104.1:2392056-2410641 GCA_030264315.1 Sardinella tawilis | reverse complement strand
TGTGTGTGTGTGTGTGTGTGTAGACCAAGCAACGGTTACTCAGCTGCCGTCACAACATAAATTATTACAAAGCTCTGGCTTTGGCTACAGACCAACTTTGCGGGGGTTCCTGACAGATGCATAACCGAACAAACAAACAAACAAAAAAAAAGCATCCAACATGTTCTGTTTGGGAAATCAAAATGGAAGGGGGTCTTATCAGGAGGGGGGAGAATCTTCCCTCCTCCGCTTCGGATGTCCTCCTTTTTGGACACAATGAGTTTTTTTTGTTTTTTGTTTTCTGTTTTTTTGTCTGTTTTGTATTTTGGTTTTTGTATGTATTTTTACTTGTGCTGTGGCTGTTGTTATTAATGTCCCTGTTATAATTGTGTATCTAATTTATTGCTACTCCTTGGTGTGTAAAAGGGAAGGACTGAATTAAAAAACAAACAAACAAACAAACAAATAGACAAGCAACAAAACGTTACGTACGCCACACTGTCGCGGGAGAGACCTGTGAATGTGGGTGAAAGACTAACTGGATGCCATAAACACGCCGACACACACACACACACACACACATACTCACCTGCCAAAAGCTCTCTGCCGCACTTATCACTGCTACGCATGGCCATCTTGTAAGCAGATGTTCCTGAATTGTATGCACTTAGTTCAGTTTTTGTTTTTGTTTTTGTTTTGTTTTGTTTTGTTTTGTTTATCTGATATCTGATTGTTTACTGCCATGTCCATTTCAGTGACTGAGGCTCTCGTGGCCTCTCTCATCTCATCCATCCTGTCAGCCTTCCTCCACCGAGAGGCGGCTCAGTCTAGTGTGTGTGTGTGAGGACCCTCACACTCGCCAAACGCTCGCCTTCGCCAGCATACATGTGAGCACCTTCAGACTCCTGCTCTAAGTGTTCCCCACTGGGCTGTTTAAGGAGAGGAGTGTGGGAGGGATGGGGGAGTGTGTGTGTTTGTATGTGTGAGTGTGTGTTTGTTTGTGTGTGTGTGTGTGTGGGGGGGGGGGTGTTTGGGTGGAAAGTGTCGCTCCAGGATGGCATACCATTGGCTGATGAGATACCCTAGAGAGAGAGAGAGAGAGAGGCACCAGGTGCCTTATGCTGACTCACAAGAGATCAAAGGGAGCGCTGACGTCTGTGTGCACTGCGTGACAGATGGATGCGCGCCCACACACACACACACACACACACACACACACACACTCACACATACTTTCACACATACTCACAAACACATTCATGCATATCCACATCCACACACATGCACTCACAGAGCACCTGGGCGCAGACCATTGTTCATTGCACATTAAGCATCTCTCTGTGTGTGTGTGTGTGTTAACTCTACCCCCATTCCTCGAGTTACCCCTCTGTTGAATCTCCCTGTCCATCTCTCTCTCTCTCACACACACACACACAGCTCCATGCACATGCTCCATTGTACCTCTGAGCGACAGGGTCCTTAGTTGTGCAGGCTACCTGCTGGCAGGGAGAGTCAGGCACAGGAGAAAGCCTGATATCTTCTCCACTGGGAACGAATCTGAAGGGGGAGAGAGCGCGAGGCGGCTAATTAGATCCCAACAATGAAATAAAGGCACTGTATCTATCTATATATATCTATATTTATATATATATATACAGTATATATATAGGCTATATATACATATCTATCTATATACAGTATATATATATATATATATATATATCAACATAGAAAAACCACTTCCATATCTTTTTTTCTTTTCTAATATGTAAGTATGTAAATTTGTAGGGTCTGTATATTGATTTGCAAGTGAGTTTGCCCTTGTGAATGCAGCTTCATACAGATATGGGTTTATTTACTTTATATGTTGTACTATATGCCATTTTTGTTTGTGATTTCAAATAGTTATTTTTTCAAAAGATGTAATTGTCTTTTTTTTTGTTTGTTTGCAAACAAGGCAGCTTTTTTATATTATTGTTTTCATTAATATTGTTGTTTTTGTAGCCGTTACCGTTTCGGCCTTTGTTTTGAGCGCTTTCGCCTCGTGACCCCTTGGATCTCTGTGTGCGGGGAGGGCAGCAGAATTCCCCTGAGATCAGATGAGATGAGGGATGAGCTGAGGGGCAGGATTGACCGAGACCACCTGTATTTTTAACCTAATGCATTTTTTTGTTTTGTTTTGTTTTGTTTTCATCTGTTGGGTGAATGGATAAACAGTACGTCCTTTTTTTTTGACATAATCATCATTACACTTCCCCCCACAAAATAATATAATCTAATCTACAGCACCTTGTTGACGGAGTTGATAGAACAGAATCACACTTTGCAATTCATTTGCTGTCATAAACAGAACCTCATTCTCTTTTCATGGTTTCCATGGTCAACACCCTTGTGAGAGAACCCTATCGTCTCTGAATGGTCATTCTTAACTGCAGCCACTAGGGGACGCTAGCTTCCTCAAAGGTTTTTTATGCCCGCTAAACCATCTTGGAGCTCCGGGTGTTTTTTTCATACTTTATATTTCGCAGTTATGACCTAAGGCCATGGCTAACTCTTGCTGCTGAGGAAATAGCAGCTAACAGGGAATTGTTTTAATGTGTGGAACAAAGTGAGAGCAACTGTTGAAAGTGAAAAGTGAAAGTCCACCTGGGAAACACCCAACACCCAGTTGTCATTGTGACTGCACACAACGAAATTGCCTTTATGCCTCACCCGTGCAAGGGGGCAGCCCCTACTGGCGCCCCAAGGGAGCAGTGCGGCGGGACGGTACCATGCTCAGGGTACCTCAGTCATGGGGGAGGATGGGGGAGAGCAATGGTTAATTACTCCCCCCACCAACCTGGCGGGTTGGGAGTCGAACCGGCAACCCTGGGGTTACAAGTCCGACCCTCTAACCACTTACCCATGACTGCCCTGTTGGATGTCCTGATGAGGATTGGCAGAGCGTGCCTGTGTCTCTGTGTCTCGTAACTGCCACTAGGAAATCCATCCAGTGTGTGTGTGTGTGTGTGTGTGTGTGTGTTTTTTAATTATTTATTTTTTTTAGAAGGACTGACAATAGCGTGTAGGCGTGTGTGTGGCACAGATTTTGCCGATCCCGCTGCTCTCATCCAGATTATCACTCTGTGTTGTGTGTGTGTTTGTGTGCCTGTGTGTGTGTGTGAGTGTCTGCACACACACACATCTGTATGTCAGTCAGCACTTCCTTAAAGCCTTCCCCTAATGCTCTCTTTTAATACCTTTTCCCATCCACCCGTTCAGGCATCCGTCCATCTCTTCATCAAGGCGTCTCTGTGAGTTGGCGCACTTCGAGGCCAGAGGTTAACCTCCCCAGTGCAGTGCGACACCTAAAGCACGACTACACTCACCCACACACACACACACACACACACACACACACA
This sequence comes from Sardinella tawilis, assembly GCA_030264315.1. Taxonomy (NCBI): domain Eukaryota; kingdom Metazoa; phylum Chordata; class Actinopteri; order Clupeiformes; family Clupeidae; genus Sardinella; species Sardinella tawilis. Next base: position 2,407,261 of record JASCQY010000104.1, on the reverse strand, counting down.
CACACAGTCTTACGAGTGCTTTCAGCATCTAGGCACTCAAGCAATTAAGTGCCACTGCATTTTGTCTGCTTGAATGAACTGGCCTACGCTGCTAGATTCATGCCTTTGACTCTAGCAGTTTCCTCTCCTTGTTTTTTCCCCCTCGTTTTTTTCAGTCAAACACCCATTCAAGGTCACAACATACTCTGTCATAATGCACTGAATGCTGATTGTAAAACAATATGTTTGATATTGTTTTGTTTATTGACAAGAAGGTTGTTTTTGTTTTTTTTGTTTTTTTTTTTTCCCCAAAAAAAGGAGATGGTTGGTGTAGCAAACCAACATGTTGGTTCTCCATTTTGTTTTTGGCACTGTTTTTGTTTTTGTGTTTTAGAAGGGAAACGAAGGCTGGTGGTTTGGTAGTAACTCCAGTGTGGCCTGTCGGAGGTCAGAGGTCGGACACTCCATCCTGTGGAAATGAGGGAAAATTACACATGTGGAAACGGAGGGATGTACTTTAAAAAATGAGAGAGAGAGAGAGAGAGAGACAGACAGAGAAATATTTTTTTCTCTACTATTGGTAACAATAAAGAGTGTACATTTATGAGTTATAAAAAAAAAAGCTTTTGTTCTGTATATGAATGGCTGTATGTTAACCTTAAAAATAATTCTATGGCAAAGAAATATAATAAATTAATTTTAAAATTTTAATATGTTGTTGTCTTAGTGTGTTTGTTTGAGTGGGATACACCGTATCCACCTCATTTCAAGGAAGTGAACCAATTTCTGTGGTAGATAATCCTGTGAGGGTCAAACCACCGGTTCCTGGTAACCATTTCAAAACATTTTTTTGTTATGAAAACTTCTGCAAAAATGTGCAAAATGTCAAAAAGCCCACTCATGACCTTTCATTGGCCATAGTCAAATAAGGAGTGACCAAAGAAGATTATTAAATTGGTCCAATTGGTTGGCTGCTTCTGTGTAAACGCTCAAGCCTGGTTCTCTTCTCACACATACTGAACCTGCTCTGCAGCTCAGTCGGGTTAATTTAATGTCATCTCCAGCTTCCATGAGGTGGGATTAACAGACATCGATCAAAAGTCCTCAGCAGGCGTTGGATATGCTCGTGATGAGACAATGCCTAATCAATATGCTGTCTCTGCTGTTACAGTGGAGCTAATGGACATACAAGATGGACTGAGATCTGCTACTTTAATCGCTTATTTCAACATGGATGCCTTACAGTAGGTCAACTAGCAGAACCACGTGGTAAAAGCGCATGCTATAATATAGGCCTCACTTCCTAATAGTCGGCGGGATAAACGAATAGCATGTGTCACCGTGCGTCATTCTGTGTGTGTGTGTGTGTGTGTGTGTGTGTGTGTGTGTGGCTCATGTGTGAACCGTCCATGTCGTGTCATACCCGTGTGAGAATGTCCGTGTAACTACTAGAACTCACGTGTGAAAGCAGCTTGTGTGTGTGTGTGTGTGTGTGTGTGTGTGTGTGAGTGTGTGTGTAAGTTGAGATGTACTGTACGTCTTCCTCACAATACACCAGAGGGCAGTATAGATGCAGTGGCGTTGGTGGTGAGATACTGTATGATGATGATGATGATGAAAGAGAGCCCTGCTGTGTCAGGTCACTGCTGAAGTCAAACAGTGACTTTTTTTTTTTTTTTTCCCTTGGCCTCAGTAATGCTGCGGATGTGCACGTCATCTTCGCCTCTCGGAGGCTCCATTTGCCATTTATTATCTAGATGATTGACTCGCTCAGCGGGAGACCAGACACCCTATTAGTGGGTCTTCTGCGCTGAGAGAGGGGGGGATGGCCTCCCCAGCTATAGGCCATCAGAGACCTGCTTGAAATGCCACACACACCATTCAGGCTGCTGGAAATGAAGAGCAAGAAGGGACCTTCGCCTCCTCCAAGGGATGTGAAGCACCAGGAGGAGGAGGAAGAGGAGGAGGAGGTGCGGAGCTGCCTGCCTGCCCCAGCGTGTGCTGAAAAACTGGGACGGCGGAGGAGAGAAATAGCATCAGTGCCCCTCGTGGGTGAGAAACGCTCCCTGTTGCGGTCCTCCCTCCCTCGCTGGCCCGACCACGCAGGCCGAGCACAGAGTGTCCTTAGAGAGCCCACAGTCCAGTCCATTGAGGTCAGCGCCGTGCAAGTAAAGAGGACCAGGGTGGAACCGCTCCGTTTTTTGGGACCGCAAAGCCCCTGGAATTTGTGTTATGCGCCTTCTGGCAAAGGAGCGCCGGTGGCTTGTCAGGAATGGCAGAAAATAACGCCTTTCCTCCGCACAAAAGAGCAGGGCCCTTGAAGATTGTGTGTGTGTGTGTGTGTGTGTGCTGTTTATGGGAGGCTTTTGTGTTTCTTTGTGGGGTGTGTTTTTCACGAGTATTTTTCTCAGTCCCTCTCCTCCATTTATCCCCTTTTCAGGAGGGTGGACTCGGAGGCCTGGAGACATGCTCTTTGTGGGCCTCTTATTCCAAATAAATCCCTCCTCCGGCGTGGATGCACTTCCTCATCCTCTCTCCGGCTCTCTCTCTATCTCTTTTTTTTTCTCTTCCTCCCTCTCTCTCTCTCTCTCTCTCTCTCTCGGTCTCTCTAACGCTCTTCTAATTCATCCTGCAGGATAATTTGCTCACTTCAAAGGGATCGCTTTGAGATGAGTCGGAGAGCGGGGACCCCTCTGATAAAGTGACTCTTTTCACCCTGGTCCCTCCCCCAGGAATCAGCTCATCTCTCTGCATGTCTCCATACCAGCGTGTGATTTCAGTGAGTCTGCCCACCCCCATGCACACACACACACACACACACACACACCACACACACCACCACCACTCTTTCTCTCCATAATTACTTTTCCCCTCTTTTATTGCATGATTTCACACAGAGCAGCTCTTTTGCTGGGACAGGAGTGAAAATTAAAGGCCACACACACACACACACACACACATGTGCACTCACACACACACAATGTGATTCCACAGTGGCCTACCACCCAAAACCATAATTTTCGCAACGACCTTTCCACGTGCTTTCAAAACCAGCTCTTGAGCAGCCAAGGATTTAAGTATAACGTTATCCAAACGTTCAAATCTGATTGGCCGCATCGGTGTCAGCCCTCTGGAGCTTGACACCCCATGTGTCATCATCTAACGCTTGTGTGTTTGTTTCTGCCAGCGATGCACTATAACTCTAAAGCAGGAGGAATGCCACTGTAAGTTGGGTAAGTGGAGTCACTCATGCTGTAAGAACCCAGCTGGAGAAGAAGCCGTCCTTGCTTGCAGTATGCGGGTCTAATGTAAACGTCTCTTTTCCGGGCAGCTGGTCTGAAATAATACTAACACGGGAGCGAGTAAATAAAACCAGAGGAAGCTATGAATTAATAATGTGGATGTAAACACAGATGGAAAGTTCCGGAGAAAGGACGAGATCCTGTATGCATACACACACACACACACACACACACACACACACACACACACAAACAAACAAACAAACACACACACATAAAGCACAGGAAAATACATACCACCACACACACATACACAAACACAAAGCACAGGAAAACACATACCACCACACACACATAATGTAGACACACACACACACACACACACACACACAAACAAACACAAAGCTCAGGAAAATACATACCACCACACGCACACACACACGTGTGTGAACACACACTGCTGTCTCGGTTTATTGCCCTTGCAGAAGCTCAGAGTGCTGCCTTATGGGTGGAGTTATGGAGGCTCTACTGCGCTTCCTAGGCTCCTCTGTCATTATCTCCTGCGGTGGAGAACCACATGTGCTGGGGAGGAAGGATCTTACGTTGCCGGAGCGTCTGGGAGACGTTCTGTGAGCGTTCACAGGACATTTTTTCAGGGGGGGGGGGGGTGTGGATAAGGCCTGACCATGAGTGCATGCCTCTGGGGAGTCTGGCCGGTGTCCTTCACTCTGGCGACAGGGCTGGGATATTTTTACTCCGGAGACACAGGCGAGAGCTGGGGAGGTCAGGCGCAGCTTCAGCGGGCAGCTTAAGTATAGGACAGATCATCTTCTTCTTCTTCTACACACACTCACACACACACACACACACACAAACAAACTCCCCCAGAGAGATACAGATTCAAGTTCAAGTCCAAAAGTTGATCTCACATTGCTGTTTTTTTTAATGAGAATGAACAACAAGTTACAATTGGTTTTTGGACAGCACCAACACAAGACCTTTCTGCTCACATACAAAAGAAATGCAGTTTGACTTGTAAACAAAAGGTTGAACACCTGTCTCTCTAAATTAAGCACCAAATGTTTTTTTTTTCAAACAGCATCGTAAATCCTTGTTCACCGAATCATTGTTATGCCCCATTTGTCAAACGCGCCACGCAATTACATCACCTATGCACACTGTTTTAGCCATCACCCGTAACTCATTATCGAATTTATACAACAACCTCCATCTTGTTTACAGCCTTGCAGCAGTCTGCCGGCAAGTTTGTTTCTCACAGAGCCTGGAGGCCTAGAGGCCTGGACTCTGCAGAGACGTCCTGCCAGTTCGAGTTATTATTTTATTAGGTTTTAGGTTGTACGTTCTCACCCCAAAACACTTCAATAAACATTTTATAAGGAAGTGTGGTCATATCAACCAAAATCCCCCCCAGAAAAAACAACTGTAATTAGCCTGAGTTCTATAGAGGTCCCTTGGTGCTGAAAGGCTACAGTATGCGGTTCAGAAGCCAACGCTGTGACCTTGTGCTGTCCAGTGCTTCAAAAGGACTCTAAACTTCCATATATCTCCTTGGCCTTGCTCCCAGGGGCTTGGACTGGTAGACCGCACAGATGACTGCGTCTATCTGCCCTTTGCTTGGGTTAATGGCCCCTAATTAGCTTGAAGCGTTTGTGTTGGCAAGAGCGACCCAAAGAGCTGCATAATCCCCTCTTCCACAGAAGGAGCCAAGAAAGCACCATTTCTTTTGGTTAGGGCGAGTGAGGTGACATGCTGAGAATGACCTTCAAAATTGGAACGATTATAGTCCTAATAATTCACTGGATGCAATATATTTACCAAGTCTCAAAGCAGGTGTAGATGCCAGGGCACATTTTTACATGTCATGATGTTAAAATATAATACTATTTTTGATCTGCTTATTGGTCCTATCTTTGTATTGTTTACTTGTTTAAATCTTCTCTTTCTTCTTCTTCTTTTATCCAACAATCCCCATTGATCGCTCTGTCTCTCTCTCTCTCTCTCTCTCTCTCTCTTTCCTTCTGTCCTCCTCCTTTCCAAAACACACGTCCACCAGGTCTGGATGCAATTAGGGCTGAACCAACACAATCCCCCGGCTTCCTGTTTCAAAATTTTTTGCCCAAACAGCCAAGGGCTGTCGGCATCTTCTGAGGAAAAACCCGACACACACACACACACACACACACACAATCACACACACGGACGCGTGTGCGGGTGGGCAGCCTCACATTCACTCAGCTAAAGGACAAAACCCTTTTTTTTTTTTACGACCTCCATCTCACATCGCTCTGGCCGACTTAAAATAATGGCAGATGCACCTTCACTTGTTTGTCCCCTTTCAGGGCTAATTTTATGAGTGTGTTTTTATAGTGCACTGTGATTACCAGGGATTTTATAGAGCACCAACTGTAAATCAAAGCAAAGTCCTTGTGATGTTAATTGGACATAGCTTTTTTATATATATATTTAGACGTATATCCTCTGGCTTAATCATGACCAGCATCAATTGTCTCAGTTCTTGCACTGTAGTTAGTTAGGCTCCGCTGTCTAACTGTATGAGAGGATCCTGGTGTACTCGCATTCTTTGACAGCCATCTGCATTTAAAGCAGTGAGACGCATTTAGCCTCCCTGGGCTCTCAATGTAAACAAATGGATTCGGGGAGGAGGAGGAGAATCTCCAGATCTGCTGCTCTCTGCTGCGGTTGTTTATGTAGTTTATTTCTCATCTCGTCTCGTCTCATCTCATCTCATCTCATCTCACGCTCTTGACTTCAGCTCCTCCATGGGGGTCTCTCCTAACAGCAGATCAGCAGTAAAAAAAAAACAAACAAACTCGTTAGCCAAACTGCGTTGCCTCATTTTCCGCCCCAATCCAAGGCCTGTCGCGGCTCTGGCCCTGGTGTCTGTGATATGTGTGCTAAATAGCAGGGGGAATGAGCCGTCCAGCTGGCATCGACTGGTGGTGGGGGTGGATCCCCCCCCCCCCTCCGCCACACACACACACATTCTCACACACACACACACACCCCTTTCCTTCTTTCCCCAATCAAACGGCCTTACTTTTCCTCTGGGCTGGCAGAGCAGAAAGCCCAAGGCTCCGGGGAACCAAATAATGATCCACCAGGAGGCCCCCTGCCGCCCACCACCATTGCCCAACGCTGCAGTCCCCTACCGCCCCTCTGGATGACAGACTCCACCTGGCCTCAGGACCAAGGCTAATTAAGGTAAGATGAAGGACCTGTTGCACAGTTCTCTTTCCCACACACACACACACACACACACACATACATACACAGAGACATCTCTCACACATTCTCCTTTGTCTTTCTTTCAGTGGGGCGCCAATGCTGTCGGCAAAGTAAGTCTACAACAGTTTTGAGTCCGTTCCAGGAAAAAGAAAAGCTTTCAATGCCGGAAAACTAGAATGCCGCACCGCGGCTTTGAGACGTCAACACTTGGAACTCGCGTTCACGGTTTGATAAGGACTCAATATTTAGCTTTCGCCTTTAAGCACCATATTGAATGTCTTTACATTTCTGTACAGCTATTTAATAATGTATAGGGCTTGACCTTGTCGCAGGTAGTGTGCTCAAACGTGCAACAGCAGTAGTGCTTCGTCAACATAGTCTCTCCTCCTCTTCTTTGCCAGCCTCTCGTCCACGCAACGCGGCTTACTTCCCTGAGAGGAATTTAAGGCAAGCGCAAAAAAAACAAACAAACAAACAAAAACAAAACAAAAAGGTAAACAAAAAAAAACACACAAAAGAAAACAAACAAAGAAGTACACAGACCAATAAAAAATAAAAACCAAAAAAGTGTCACAACATGTAGCCACCTCCTTTAGGTGCTGGGTGCCACCAGGTATCCGTTGAAGGTGATGTAGACGTCGACGTCGTCGCTGTAGATGGCGTTCTCGCGCTCCCGCTTGTACAGCCGCACCCACACCTCGTCGTTGAGCTCGAGCGTGAGCATGACGCTCTGGCTCTGCATGATGGAGCGCTCGCTGGGCTGCGCGTACAGGATCACCTTCTCGCTGTCGTTGTGCATCAGGTGCAGGTACGTCTCCTTGAAGTTCCATGTGTGGATGTTGATGTTGAAGAAGTAGACGCCGGCCACGTAGCAGTAGAACTTGCCCTTGAACATGTTGAAGTGCTCGTCGGGGTTGACGAAGACCGTGTCGAAGACCAGCGCCTGGTAGTAGTCCACGCTGTGCAGCGCCTTGCGGCGGCCCACCGAGAAGTAGGAGTACTGGGTCTTGCAGGGGTCGCCTGGGGTCCCCGCCTGGCCCTTGGTCCCCTTTGGGCCCATGGGCCCCCTAGACCCCGGGGGCCCCTCCGCCCCGGCCTTCCCTGGAGTTCCCCGCTCCCCACGGTCACCCTTATCTCCTGTGAGCATGTGGAAGAGAGAGAGAGGGGGGAAGAGAGAGAGAAATAGAGAGAGAGAGAGAGAGAGAGGGGGGGGGAAAGAGCATGTGTGTGAGAAACTGTTGTTTCTTCGCTCAGTGAGAAAGTACGCATACAATGGAAATAACAGCCACGCAGCACGTCCCGATTCGGCCAGTCAGGTTAAATAGTTGCAAGTCGTCCAGCCGGTGGAGTCATAGCGTAGCATCTGAGCGAATGTAGGTCGCAGGACGGAAGCACCAAAGGCCGCATTCTTCGGTGCTACAGTATGACCAGTTTCTGTGTAAACGCGCTAAGCCTGCCCCCCCTAGACGCACACCCAGTCACCGGGCCTTTGGGTTGCTCTTGCTCTGCCCTCCTTGTTTGAAACCAAATCTCCATCCTTGGCCAGGCATCCGACGGTACCCAGAATGCATGACCCGGCAGGTCCATGCCTATTCAGAGGCGTTCAGTCGGAAGAGGAATCACATTTCAATTCCATGAGTCATACTAGGAGGATACCTGCGACTGGTTCTAAATCTAGCTGGGGATATGCTGTGGATCTGGACGTTCGCTGTTTCAGTGGTCTGACGGCTGGACTGAAGGCAGCAGGCTTGGCTAAAGGAAGCTTCTTTGCTGTGGTTTGGTGCAGCTTGACCCTTCGCTGAGGTCTAGAACAGCACAGCATGTTGCTACATTAATCTTTCTCTCTCTCTCACACACACACACACACACTTACACAGACACACACACATGCACACACACACATTTGCTCTCTTTTCTAACTCCCTCGCCTTATCTCTTGTTCTGACCTTCTCTCTCTCTCTCTCTCCCCCTTGCGTGCACACACACACACACACACACACACACACACACTCACACAAAAACACATGCAGGCACACACATGGTGTTCTGCCACATAAGCAAGTTCTGTGCCAGAATTATACTCCTGAAGGATGACTTTCTTCGCCTTACCAAAGGAATTCTGCTTAATTAATTCTGCTTTGCCGTGAAAGGGGGGGAAAGCAGGGCGGTGCAGATTTAACAAAACCGTCTTTCGCTGCCAAAGGTTATTTTTTTTCGCCAAGGCAGCATAAATCACACGACACTTTATGAGCCAAAGATTTTTTTTTTTTTTTTAGATTGTTGTATGTTTGTTTGGATCAGATGGCGAATCTCGCACTTTGAATCCCACACTTAACTTGAGTGCAGATCTTCACAGTCCAATTTCAAAGCTGTTTGGGGAAAAAAAAAAAAAAAAAAAGCGTGACGTAAATCTGTCTTTGACTCCCATGCTGAATGGGAATAAGGGGAAAGGAAATGTGGTGGAGGGAGGGTTTTTCTGGAGAGCAGGACGGGGTCAGTGACGGGTGAGAGAGGCTAAGAAACCCTTAGCGATGTGGGCCGATCGCGGATGAACTCACTCGGTTCTGACTGATCTCCAGGACTATTTTTAGAGGACGACTGGGCCGCAATACAGCGCGATACAGCGCATCTGTGTGTTCCTTTGCTCCAGCACAATCAATCTCTAGTCGCCCTGGGGTTTGAAAAAGCGCCAAAGGTTACTATCCATAGAGATTTATATACTTTCATCGGGCCATACGTACAGTAACTAATAGGCCCTGTGTGCCTCTACTGGAAACTGTGATACAGTGATTTCTCTCTGTCAGTCACCCACCGTGCAATTCGGTGGAGCACAATTCATCCTGCAGGCCAGATGTAAAACCGTAATGGCAACCGAAGCCTTCAACATCTTATTGAAGACCTTGAGACCACAATACGAGCAGCGAGCAGGTACAGATGTTTTGGCTACATTCCTGTTACTCGTGAAGGTTAAGCACCTCTCTGTGTCACGTCTCAAGTCTCTCTCATGCTGATCTCATTAGGGAACGTAAACAGCTGGCTTATTAGCTATTATACTGGAGGCCAAGGCTGTGTATATAAAGAGCTTTCATTGGACCATAGGATTGGAGGAAAACATCCATGAGCCTTTTTTTTTCTGATGTAAGACTTGGCTTGACAGCTCCAACTGGGCATAGCCTAGTGTAAGATGTGTTCTGTTCTATTCAGTGTTGGGAGTCCACTGTGTGCTACAAAATGGCTTGTATATATATTATAGTGTTTGGGCTGGTTGCCTAATTATTTACTATGTTGTGCTGTAACTAGAGTTTTTGGTACACATGGTATGGTGTCCCATAGGGGACAAAAAAGAATCTATCTTTAGTCTAGTGTTTCAAATCACAAACACATATTCAGAGTAAGAAGAATAAGGAAGTGGCAATTCCAGGATGAAATGAGAAAATTCTTGAACTGTATCATTTAGAGGTAAAAATAAAAACAAAGTGAAACCATTTGCTCCAGGCTAACTGGAGGAAATGCTGCACTGCGTCCCCCTCGAGTCTCCTGTGCCTGTGCCTGTCTCCTGACTCTCCTGTGCCTGTGCTGTTACAGCACAGGAGTCCCAACAACAGAACTAATAGAGGCCAGAGGAGGTAAACACCCCTCCGCTGTTCTGTCCTCCATGGATGAACAAGCCCAGTGTGCCTGCTCTCATCTGTCTCCGCTGTGCATGCAGACCAACGATGACAGACAGGACCCTACAAGAACACTTATTTCTCCTCCTTCCAGCCAGGCATACAGTACCTTTGAGGATGGTCATGTTGATGAAGGTGCGGACCTCGGGCGCTTGGTAGATGCCGCCGGCCGAGCGAGGCGAGGCGGCAGCGGGGCCCTCGGGAGGGTCTAGGTGGTCACAGCACCTCCGGCAGTATCGGAGGGGGGACCGCGACGGGGAGGGTACCGCCACCACCAGGGGGAGGAGCAACAACACAGGCAGAAGGAATCCAGACATTACTAGGGACAGAGAGAGAGAGAGAGAGGAGTCAATTTATCTATTTTTTTATTTATTTTTTACTACTACTTATGATATAATTCGTATATTACATTGTACTTACAGTCATGACCACAAAGATTATGTTACTGGGAGCTGAGAGAAGAGAGAGGAAGAGAAAGGAAAGTGTGTGTGTGAGAAATGGACAGAGTTAGTAAGCAGAGAGGAGAGGAGAGTGAGAGAAAGATAAAACCCTGAATCAGTCCGTCAGTGTACATGTCATTCCTAAACACCAGGTGTGCCAGAGCAACACTGAGGTCCTTTGTCTGCCGATAGTCTACCCTGAATCATGGTATCGTTGACTTCACCATTAGTAGGCCATCAATAATTAAGTGTTAATTTAGCGGCTGGCACACGCTTTTCCCTGACGGCCTGGGCTTGAGTACACAAACACACGGATTGAATGACGGAGGGGAGCGGTGGCACCTGCCCACGTGCCCGGCCTTCGAGCGGGCAAAGAGACGCTAATTACTTAAGACATGTTTGGTGACAAAAGCCAAAGACTGTAAATTACTCGTGTGCCCAGCGCCAAAGGGCAGAGTTGGCAGAGGGGGGAAAGACAGAGAGAGAGAGAGAGAGAGAGAGAGAGCACTGAAGGTAATGGTAATGGGGTGAGTCTGGGCCGAGGGCTCCCCCCAGACTGTGTTATACTTGGCATGCTCTCTCTCTCTCTCTCTCTCTCTCATGTCCTTACGTTCTTTACTCTGTGCTCTGTCCAGAGGGCCCTTCCACTCCTCTCAGACTCAGGGTGCTGGGCATTACGTCATTTTTCAACAACACATACAGCTTTTGAGAAACATGTGGGTGGTACACCTGTCTGATGTAACAACATAATAACACCCTACTACACACACTGCTAATATAAGTTATAAGTGTGTGAGTATTTACAGAGTGTCCTGCTGGGCATACTGTCCATGATTTGATTTGCTTGCATACACACATACATGCCTTTAATTGTAATTCTGCTGGCCTGGCATGCTGTAATATTTTTCCCTTGAAGCAACACCTCTTATAGATATTTAGCTGTCTCCTAATGCACTTAATGCAAAATTTCACCCCAAAAGTCAACTTACACTGAAAGGCTAGAATCTATGTTGTTGTTTTAACCTTCAAAAAGGTAAAACTGTCCTCTGGCCATTGTGTGCCAAGAAGTATGGTTAATTGAGTTTGAACATTTAATCATATCATTGTGGTTTATTCTAATTGGTTCCAAGTAATTCATATGCACAGAACATATGCTTATTTTCCTACAAATCCTACAATGCCAGAAAAGCATGTTATGCAACTTAACAGACTCCATTCAGGCCAATAAGGCTACCTTGGATTTGTCTTGCCTGTGAAATGGATTGCATCTTAAATAGTGCGAGTCGATCAAAGCCATTGACAAAATCTCTGCCTAATGGTTGAGTAGGCTGTAGGTCTACAATCAAACAAGTTTTTTTTCTTTCTTCTATTATTGTGGAACAGTAGTCAGAAGTCTTCATTAGAGCCTGCAGTGGATCGTTCTCCAGAGCGCGACTGGTGAATTATCGCCTCAGGTTTCACTACTGACATTTATTGCCCCTTTCCTTCAATATTTAGCAAAGGGGCTGGCTTGTCTGCACAGAAACTCATGCTGAGGGTTTAAAACCGACAGTGAGTAATGTCAAGGGAGAGATACCCAACGGAGGAAATACCACTGTAAGACACCAACTTCGGAAAGTAGCCACACTTCATTTTAAGTCTAAATTACTAAGGTTGATATCACAGACAGGCTGCTGACCTAACTTACCAACAAAGAGCATTTCGTGTGTGGACATAACCAAAACGGAGACACCGTCCGCAACGAATTTCCAGATTGATCTGATGCATAAAATATATGCGTTTCAGATTACTACGTATTTTATACTTAAATCATCTTATTGGCGACTTTATATAATTGGGCGACAAACTATTTCGTTACATCATCTTACTAGCATCACGAAGAGCCGCGCTCATTGGCTCGCTGCCCTCTCAAAAGCAAAGAGGATTCTAATTTTTAGATAAAGTACCCGGACCGATGATAACACGGTTACTATGCACAACTTTCACGCAAGGCTTTCATGCCTCATGTTCACTGCCTTGCTACTTTGATGACATGTCTAGGACAGACACTAATGTCCAGATGTTGTTGTAAGTTCTAACAATGAGCCACGTCCTCAACTATCAAAACTCTGGCAAACGCATCATCTTACAGAACTGTTACGGTATGCAATAACTCACAAGCATTTTTAACAGGACTCGTAATCATAGCTCATGCATCTTCCCTGACTGTGCTTTGGAATTCTGCCGAGTTGACAAAAGACAGATTTGTCCTTTTGAACTGATGATAATTAAACTTTCATCTGTCTCTCTGTCTATCGTTATTGCTTCAGTCAGTTGTGTCTAATGACGTGAGAGAAGTGCGCCGCATTCGCTTTCATGGCATATTTTCCCAACACACAATTACTTTTGCCTACCTCCGAAGTTCTGCAGCTGCTCCGAGAACTGTCTTCGTGTCGATCAGCTGAGAGCTTCGAGCATGTACAGCGACGAAGAAGTTCCCTCTCTCTCTCTCTCTCTCTCTCTCTCTCTCTCTCTCTCTCTCACTCACTCTCCCCCCTCTCGTTAGCTCTTTTTTTGTTTTGTTCAAACTGAGCCATGTTCTCTCCTCCCTCTCTTTCTCTGTAATTCACCCTCCATCCTTTCTGTACATTTACTCCTTCATCTCACAGGTTCTTTTCCCATTCATTCATTTCTTCAAGCCACCCTTTCATTTTCTGGTAGATGACAATTAATGCATGCTGTTACCAAGCCCATGGCTCTCTGAAAGTCAGACATGTCAGTGTCAGCAGCAGGTGTTGAATTTTCCTGTCTCTCACATACTTAGGGAAAATCCTTGGCTTGCAACAACATAGTTTCCCCTTGAGCCTTGAGGGTATACTTCTTTTTTTTTTTATCGTATCCATCTAAAGAATGCTCGTCCTTCTCATTTAACAAGACCATAGATGTGTAGCTGCCAGTTAGGATAGAATACATCAATTATGGCAGTTCCTTTTGTGGTTGGCTTTGATTGCTATTTGTAAAAGAAAAGATTTAGTGTAATTGGTACCAGCCCTACTGTGGAAATAGGCAGAAATCCTCATTCTGCTTCGAATTAGACTTGGGTGAGCTGGAGTTCCCCAAGCTGGACTGGCCAACACCCTTTCTCATGCACACTTGGCCGCAGGGACACGAGAGCAGATTTCTAATCATTAAGTCGGCTAATTAAGCTAAGCTAGCGAGCCTGCCTGATAAATACCCACATTTATAAACAACACATGGCAAAACTTGCTAAGCAGATTCCCATATCATGGTTGACTGGCTGAGGGATTGGCATCGGTCACCACCGCCGCGCCCCGGCTGCCCTCTGTGAGCTGGTCACTCCAGATGGGGCTGCGTAGACGACCAGGCACTGATGCTTCACTCAGAAGAGAGAGGTTGACCTTTGACCGGTCAGTGTCAGTACCCCTCAGGGAGGGGTCAGTACTACTAGTCTCTGGATCTTTCCGTGTCATTCCTCCATGCCAGAGGGCAATTCCTGCAAGGGAAAGCCGTCTGAACGAAGCCTGCTGCTGTAATCCTTTGCGTAAAGAGAAAACATCCTGTGCAATCATGGGCCTATAGTATCTCGTGTTATGATCAAATTAAAGTACCGACTGCAGCTCTCATCAGTGCACTTGAATGAGTTTTTACGTAGGTAAGTGACGTTTCAAGTCAACACTCCTCTTTAGACACCCCACCACCACCACCACCACCACCGCCATTCCGATCACATCACTTCTCTTCAGTTTACCCTCTGACCTTCCCTTTCGTGTTCTTTGATCTATCGTCGATCTATCGGAATCTCTCTACATCCCACAGCATTCCCTAACTGCAGCCATGTGTTTTCATCTGAGCTTTCGTTTGAGTCTTCTGCCCGTGGCGGAAACTTTACGTTTGCCAATTAATACGGCCTGGGACAGATCAAATGCCACAGCATGATCTCATGTGTGGCGGGTGCCTTTAGTGATGTACTGTAGCAGTCAATGCTAACCAAGGTTTGTACAGGTCTCCGGATGTTTCTGTGTTATACAGTACTTTCATGCCAGAGCGGCTATTCCTGCAGGGGTGAGACCTCTCTCTGTGGTCTCCTTTTCATCGGAGAGACAACATTCTAAGTAATGGTCTTAAATTAATATCATGCTCAGGAAAAATACATGAGCTCACTTGTGCCTTGGAGATTTAGTTAGGTGTAGTGGTACTCATACATACATACACCTGTATGGCCCATATAACCCGCTGGGTTAACCCCCCCCCCAACACCTCCTCTTCTTCCGCTTGGGTGTCTCAAGATTGAGTTTGAGTTAAGTTTAGTTTAGTTGAGTTTAGCTTAGTTTAGTTTGTCTGAGCTGAGTTGAGTTTAGCTTAGTTTAGTTTTTCTGAGTTGAGTCGAGTCGAGTTTAGCTTAGTTTAGTTGGTCTGAGTCGAGTCGAGTCGAGTTTAGCTTAGTTTAGTTTGTCAGAGTTGAGTTGAGTCGAGTTTAGCTTAGTTTAGTTTGTCAGAGTTGAGTTAAGTTGAGTTTGGCTTGGATTGACCCTGGGGGTATTCCAAGAAGGAAGGTTAACAAACACTGAGTTTAAATCTGAACTCGAGGTTAGTTGAGCCCATGATGACT
>JASCQY010000104.1:2373980-2387500 GCA_030264315.1 Sardinella tawilis | reverse complement strand
GCTACATATTTTTTCTCTTCCCGTGGGTGGGTGATCAGAAAACGAAACGATATCAAATTAAGTTACGGTGTAAACAAACTTTAAAGGAAGTCCTGTTGGTTAGAAGACAACGTGGCACTTTTAAAATGGCGACCGTCATCGCTTCACCCCACTGTAGTAGATTGTAGTGGAAATGGCGGTAAGGACACATCCCCAGCTGAGACTCAGATGGTGTGGGTGGAGTCCCCGGTCGAACCATGCCCAAATAAGGAAAGCTAATGCTTCTCGTAAAGGGCGGGGGTTGATATCCATGTGATCAGTCTCCTTCTGCTGAACTTGCTGAGAATAGTTATGCCAACTCTTGAAGTGGGAATTGATAGTCCCTCAAGTTATAATATAGATAAATAATTACAATTGAAAAGAGAATGAACTGTCTGGAAATGTGCACAATATGTACACTTAGGCAGTTTGTTCTACATTTGGATCTAGGATGGTCTTCCCCAATAAAATATAAATATAGCAGCATATTTTGAGTAATGCCCACGGTCGATGAAATGTTAACATTTCTGATCCTTACCTTTCTCTTCTTCTCCCTATTTCTCATAGGTCTCTCGAGGCAAAAACCCTCAGCTTTGCTGCCGTCGACAGCATAAAACTCCCGCTCGACTTGTCATCAAAACGTCTGCCCCTTGTGTCCTTGACCAGTAGCAGTGATGTCTCTGAGCTCACAGCTGGCTATGGAGGACGTGGGGTCCCTGTTCTTGGGGCCCTCGTCGCTTCTGATGGATGACCCTCTTGGGCCCCTTCTGGACGATGAAGAGGAACCTCTGTCAGAGGGGTGTGCTTCACCCCATTCTTTCTCTTCCTATGCTGACTCTTCCTCCTCCTCCTCTCCCTTTCCCTGTCTCTCTCCTCCTCCATCTCCCCCCACCCTCCTGGGCTCCAAGGCCGACCTGCTCCCTTCTCTGCCCTGGCTTTCAGCCGATGAGCTGCTGAATGCTCACATAAGTGCAGAGAACAGCAAAGGTGAGAATTCAGCAGTACTGAGTATTAACCAGACATAATGTGTCACATTAATGTTGAAGTAAAAAGACAGCAGAAGCACTGCTTAGCTGTATTGCTGTAGTGTAGAAGGTGATTGTTCATAGTTGATGAACATGTACTTTTTTTTATCCATTGCAGAGGATGCTTTCTGTGGAATGGACTGGATGTCTGAGAAAATCGATCTCAACGACTTTGACTTGGACTCCCTGATTGGGTCCTACGAGTCGGACGAGTCGCCCAGTTCTCCGGAAGAACTCCTGGCCTCCCTGGAGTCCCACATGGATCTCGGCATGGATCCGCTGCCCTTCCCCAACACCTCTGCTGCCCCAGAAGACCTGGCTCTTCCCTCCCCACTGCCCGAAGATCCTGCTCCCCCCGTCATCGTTGCCCTCCCTGAACCAGAAGTAGCCATCGTTCCTGAGCCTGCTGCCCTGGAAATTGAGATCAAGTCAGAGCCTTCCTCTCCGGCACCGTCTCCCCTGCCCACCACCTTCACCTTGGACCTGGGGAGTGAGGTTGACGTGTCCGAGCTTGAGAAGGTGGTGGCGCCGGTTGTTGCCGCGGCAGCGCCCGACACCCTTCAGGCCTCCAGCATCGTTCTCTCCCTCTCCCCGTCGCACATCGTTGTGGTCCTGGCCAGTCCCAAGGAGGAGCTGAGCTCCCCGCCAAGCTCTTGCGAAGAGCAGTCTGACAGCGACAGCGGCATCGGCTCAGACGAAGGTTCCCCCCTCCGCCCGACGAGCCCAGTGCCCTCTCTGAGGGCCGGCGGTTCCTCCAGAACCAAGCCCTACTCCAAGCCTGACCCAGATGCCGCCGAGTCGCCCGTCAGCGGCAAGGTGAAAACGGTGTCCGGTCCACCCAAGGTGGTGGAGAAGAAGCTGAAGAAGATGGAGCAGAACAAGACGGCCGCCACTCGCTACCGCCAGAAGAAGCGCGCCGAACAGGAGCTGCTGAATTCTGAGTGCACGGATTTGGAGAACCGGAACCGCGAGCTAGCCGAGAAGGCCGACTCGATCAGCCGTGAGATCCAGTACCTTAAAGACCTTCTGGAGGAAGTGCGCTCTGCCAAGAACCGCAAGACCAAGGGCAACACGGCCTAGAAACATACAGGGGAAAGGAAATGAAAGTGTAGAAATGCTTGGATCTGGGAGATTGAGAGTGGAAGCATCAGTATGCTGGTCTCCCAGTCCTGCATTATTCCCCTTTGTATTGTCAAGTAGTAGATTTGTGTCCACATAAGTTCATGTAACTAATATCATTGACGTAGTGGCGTAACTTGGTGGAAGTTGACTCGAGAGAGCCTAGTGTTGTAGAACCATGAGTAACCCCTGTAAATCAAAAGATGATCCCAGTAACAACCTCATGCACATCATCCCAATCCCTAGTCTCATTTCATTTCAGTCCCTAATCTCTCTGTTCCCTTTTTCATTTGAGAAGCAGCTGAAGTCCTCACGCGTCCAGTAAGGGGCCTGATGAAATTTTGAAATCTTGTTACACACTGAAATCCTTCTGTTTTTGTACATAGGCTTAAGATGCTCCTGTGTGGATTTTATTTAATATTCTATTATCACTTTCAGGTCTATTTTTTTGTGTAGGTGTCTTTGCTTGTACAATGCTCTATTGTTTTCTATTAAAGCTTTATTGAGGCGCAACTCTTGTTTTGTGTTATCATTTTAGGTATGTCAGGAAAGGAAATGGGTGAAAAAATATCAAATTGCCTTGATTTACAAAACCATACTCACGAGGAAGTAAAGTATAAATTTTGACATTGTTAGAATTCTGTAAGACCTGAGTTTTTAATCATTTACTGGTCAGATCTTCATTGAAGTAATTTAACAATTCCCATATCCCCTTTTAAATAAATTCGTAAACCCTGGGTTTTTCCTTAAAATTAAGTTCTTTTTAATTGGTTGTTGAGTTAAAGTATTCATTGAAAGCCCGCAATGAGTCACCGATGTGGAGAAAATCCATTGACTGTATAAAAATCTAGTACACTCGCACCGTTCTAGTTGAGGGAATGATATGTCGGTAAAATTACCTTTAACAGGTTCCAGACACCATCATGTCAAGCAATCTCAAGATTTGCAGGAAACAGCGTTTACGGAACTGAACAGCTGCTATTCAGGAGGGCAATCCCCCGCCCACTTGCCTTTTATCAGTCTTCGGAATCCAGACAGACCAGTGCGAAAGGAAAACGAGTGTGGCTGGGGTGGGGATGACCAGATTTGGAATCCAGCTGTTCAAATTTAGCAGCGAGAAGGGGTCTTTGTATAGTTATACAGTATGACCTGTTAGTGATCACATTACCCGCAGCAGATAAATTGTCCTTTGCTGAGCGCACGTGGGCGTAGGTCAAATCAAACATACACCTCTATTAAGGCCACATGACGGGTTACAGTAATAAGCCTAATATATTTCTAATTCTGATCATATTTTGGAAATGTTAACGATCGACAAAAATAACATCACTATATGCCAAGCAAGCTCTGTCGATAAGGCTATCTGAAATAGGCTATAGCATATTCAATATGAATGCATAGCTGATAATACGTCAGAACATAATTTAGAGATAGCCAGCCTACTCTCAAATAGTTTTAGATCTTTCTTTAGAGTCGTCCTGTCAAACCACCCAGGTCTCCCCAGACAGGAAAAGGTAGGTTAGGGTACTTTACACACGACTGTGAGGATTAGAGGACGCCCTATGGCCTAGTTCTGTGGGTATATACAGCACCTTAATCCCCTCAGTAACCAAGCCTGTCTTTCACAGCGCGGGGAAAGTAATTACTGTACCTCTAAATATCTTAAGTGAAAACTGGTCAAAAGCATAGTCAAATACAAACATTCAAATGACTCGCTCAGCCTTCTTGCTTAGTCTACAACGTGATCAGTTAGGCTTACATTTTAAACGTGTTTTGGGGTTTATTTATTTCCAACATAAAGTGACACCATTGATCGAGAATTGGATCGGAAACCAACACGGTCAGCGGCACCGGTTGTGTGGCAAACTTCAGTAGTTAGGTGAAGAAGCGTGCCGGGCTGAAACAGTTGTTGCACCAGCAGGCTACACTGTTAATGCATTTGTGCGTTACATATTTGTAACATTGTATAGCTCAGCTGCACAGCCGAACTTTTCTTGTATCCTTTTCCCATGCCCTCCACGCGCCATCTGGCGGCTGCAATAAAAACATCATCATTCATGTTGGTCGACTCGTTTCTAGTTGATAGGCTACTTCCGTGAATTTTCTGGTACACTGTATTTGACTTAATTCATTTGGAAGGTTATTGAAAGAACTCCACCAATTTATAACGCTCTGTGACTTAGCTTATATGATATTTGCTAGAGTTTTAAGAAGGTATGTGAATTACACGTAACGCATTCGAGCATGTTTGTCAATGTAGTTAGCCACAGAGCTAAAGTATTTGGAGCAGAATGCCTTCTTCTGTTAGCGTAGGCTACTCTGAGCTATTGTTATGATTGAAGGGAATCTTACATTTTAAGACATCTGTGTTCTTGTATTTAATATCTTAATCCT
Source organism: Sardinella tawilis (assembly GCA_030264315.1). NCBI lineage: Eukaryota > Metazoa > Chordata > Actinopteri > Clupeiformes > Clupeidae > Sardinella > Sardinella tawilis. The sequence goes on along the minus strand of JASCQY010000104.1, from coordinate 2,382,944 downwards.
TGATCCTTGATTGTTAAGGCATTTGTATTCTTTTTTGGCCACGTGGCTTGTCATTTCTCAAGCCTGGTGACACATTCTAACTCAAAACTTCTACAAAAGTTTTCTTGGAAGCCTAACAACTTCTGCTAACATGTTCTCTGTAAGCAGGATGGCAGCATGTACCACCTCCGCCCCTGAAAGCCATGTCATTTGGGAGTCAGGGGAGCTTGTGGCCTTTCTGCACCCTCACCCCTGGACTCCTGGTACTACTGTGGTGACCCAGAAGACTTCCGGAGGCCCGAGCAGTCTCTTTGAGCTGCCTGAACAGGACTTCCTCAGCCTGCTGCTGGGAGCACGGCTAGTGGGGTCTCTGCTGTGCGAGCGCCTGGGTGTTAGACGCTGTGCGCTACTCCATCGCCCCAGCAGGTTGGAGCCGGGACCCCCGCAACTGCGCTTGCTGCCCCTGCACGGCCTGGAAGCCGATTGGAAGCCTCATCTGGCAGCCGAGGAGGACTTTCAGCCCCATGACCCTGGCTACTGCAGTTCCAAGGGCGGCCCGCGATGGGACAGTGCCCGTCTCGAGGAGGTTCGCAGCCGCATCCGTGCCAAGCTTCCGGCGCCAGAGGCCCCACCCAACTTCACCTTCTACGGGGACGACCCAGCACATCCGGGGCTGTTTTCACGGATCGTGCGTGGCGAGGAACATCAGTGGCGCGTGTGGGAGGACGAGGGGCACGTGGCGTTCCTCACCCCCTTCCCCAACACCCCAGGCCTCACCGTGGTGGTGCCACGGCGGCCACTCACCAGTGACATCCTCCGTCTGGAGGAGCAGGACTACCGGGCACTGGGGCTGGCCACGCGGAATGTTGCCCGACTGCTCAAGGAGTCTTTGGGAGCTTGGGCCACTGCTCTCATCTTTGAGGGCTACGAAATTGACTACGCCCATGCTAAGCTCATCCCTCTGACCCAGCCGGAGGGCAACGTCACCTTCTGCCCCCCCACCCCCCCGTCAGAGTTCTGTGACATTTACCCCGGCTACGTAACGTCAGCCAACGGCCCCGCGGCCAGTCCAGAGAGCCTGAGAGAAATGCAGATCAAACTCACAGGAGCTTAGCAGAGGAAAGTTTCTGTCTTAGTTTTCATAACATCTCAATTATAGAGATCAGTTTTACATGAAACACTTGACAATATTTTGTATGTCAGACCAAAGGTTTACCTTGCTTAGTTGCTCATATATATATACATTGGGATATTTGACTAAATTGATGTGTGCCTTCCATGCTGCCAATTTGCCTATAATGGGAACATGCCGCATGAGTCATTGTAAGGCTGCAGGCAAATGCCAGAGGAGGCAAATACCAGAGAGGTTTATGAAGGTGAGAGTGTGGACAATTAAAGTATTAGCCCGAGCTCTTTCCAGCATGCTGCCTCCTTCAGTTAAGACTTGTCATGCCTTGCTTTCAATCAGGACTGTCATAACACATTTATTGATCAGTGGATATGAAAGCGGCTTGCGGAGATTAAAAAAAAAAAAAAAAAAGTACAACCCGCTAACACCATACACATTTTCTTCTAAATTCGCCTTTTTTTTGTCCTTTTGAATCTGTTGTAACTGTCATATTTTGAGTCTGCTGCTGAGCCCTGAAGCATGAATCATCTTCATCCTGTGCTGCTCGCCCACTTTCTGAGCTGCTGGCAAATCCTTAATCAAAGAACAAGGCTCCCTCTTTTTGGAAATCTCACTTGGCTTAAATCTCATTGTAAAACATGTTTTTTTTTTGTTTTTTTTGGTCTGTTTCAGCTGTAGAGTACTGACTCGAGGTGGTGGTAGGCCTAGATGTACAGTAGTCTGTTTCAGGATGAGACTCATGCAGGAGAATGAGATGTTGGCTAAAGGCACCGCATGCTATTTTATCTACTTCTCACATCTGCTTTTTTTCCTGTCAGAGCAGCTCATGTGGTTTACCACTCTTGCATTCCACAGAACCGAGTTACTGGTCCTCGTAACCATTGGGGAACAGGTCACTTTAAACTAATTCTGTGCTGACTACACCTCCTTATAGCTCTCTCTACAATACAGAGTACAGTTAATTCCCTATAGCACTCTACATGTTACATTGTTTGTTTGTTGTTTATTTGTTTGTATGTTGACTGAATAGTCTGCAAATTTCATCTGATTCCTACCAGTCATTCCTTCATCCATGCTATACTTGAGATGAATAAATATATTGCAATAAATATTTGCAATACACTTTTTTAGTGTGCTATCTGATGCCCTGTTCAGCCACTGGAGGGCACCATAGATTAGTAATCCGTGAGTCAAACGGTTGATTATCACTTTCCAAATACTGCATACCAAAATATATTTCATATACATGTGAAATGACAAATGAATAAAAGCTAAGTGTAGCTCAAACACAAAACAAATGGGATTTCAGTGTCAGTTTATTAAACCATGTCATACATAGAGGCCTGTGAGTCATTTTAATCCTGAATTCTATTTAAAATTGACCAACTGTAGATTACAGAGGCTCCAAACCAGCTCCCTTCTCATTTACTTATTTCATACGCTGCTCCCTTGGGCATTCTGAATTTCATTTTGCATCGTCACTGTCTTCACTAATTGCATCTTTTTTAATTAATTATGTTTTGTTTTTTTCACACAATGACTTGGTGTGCACCATCTGCAGCTCACATCCCAGCGTGCCGTGCCTGGTTACTAATGACTTTGTTACCTTCTTAATTACAATCTGTATTAGAGGGTCGTTAAGTGACTAATTACAGAGGTGAGAAAGGAGGACCAACGAGAGGGTGTAGGGCTCTAGAGAAACCACCATCACGTGTGTGTCCCAGCAAGACCAGAGGCATAGCAAAGGGTTTTCATGAGGGGGGACAAGCCACAACAAACACGAGCAAGCAGCGACACAGATGGAGAGACCACAGTGAAACAGCGCTGTGCTTTTAAGAAGCCCTCTGGGAGCAGAGAGCAAGATGAGAACCGTGTTTCATGAGGTCTGAAACAACATTCTTGTAGCAGTTTGTGGAACCATGTGCTATAAATTTCAATGCGTCTCGTCTGGCAATCTAGACTAAAGCACCAGTGACCAGCAGGTAAACAGGCTTTTCTGCTGTGTGGGTGATCTCTGTGCAGCGATCAATTCCTCGCTTAGGGTTTTTACACAAGTAAAATAAAGCATACAACTGTCCACAATACCAGACAATACAGTGCATTTGAAAAGCTACATCAGTTATAGACCTGGGTCATTCTAAGATTTGAAGGAATGATTGAATAATAATAAAAAAAAAGATTATGAATCTGATGAGAGTAGTAGATTAATGGGTGTTGTTTCCAGCGTGTGCCCCCCCCCCCCTTCTCTGTCTATGCAGGTGCTTCAGCCGGCTTCTTCTGAGGACTCTGGAAACGGCCACAGCAGCCCAACTTCTCCGCCTTGCTCAGGTAGAGCAGCGGTTCGATGCTGCAGCTGAGGTCCATGATGGAGAACACGGAGATGCTGATCTGGCAACGGAACGCCACGAAGGTGTAGTAGGCCACGAAAGGCATGGTGGCCACGGGGGGCAGGTAGTTGCAGATGATGATGCCCATGACGATCATCACCATCCTGAAGGCCTTCTTCTTCACCGGGTTCATGGTCTCTTTGCCCACCACCGACTTGCGCAACACCCAGATGATGGACAGGTTGCAGAAGACCATGAGGGCGAAGGCGAAGAGGATCAGACCGCTGAAGTACTCAGTCGTGCTCCGCACGCCCAGGAGGGACTTGGTGAGCGCGTAGGCCAGGATGAGTCCCCACACCAGCACGGTCACGCCCGCCCGGATGCGGTTGTCACGGATACCCGTAAAGAGGATGGGGTGCACCACGGCTACATAGCGGTCCAGGCAGATGCAGGTCAGGAAGAGCGGTGCCGTGTCCTTGACGCCGTAGGCGAAGAGCTGGAAGTGCCAGATCTGCTTGTTGTCCAGGATCATGCGGTTGACCATGTCGATGGGCGTCATCAGACAGAAGTAAGCGTCCAGCACGGCCAGGTTGAAGATGAAGATGTCCGAGGTGGAGCCCTCGCTCTTGCGCGTGGCCACCAGCCACATCACCACCATGTTGGTAGGGAAGCCCACCGCCAGGTTGAACACCTTGACACCAAAGTAGAAGATGAAGCCGTACGGAGCCACGGCACACACGTCGTACTGGTACCAGGGCGGCCGGCCAGAGCCCGACACAGGAGTCGTGGCGTTCAGGTCCTGGGTGAGATTGCTGAGCGTCAGGTTGCTCATCATAAGGCAGGTGAACAGAGCTCTGAAGATGAAAGAAAATTAGCTTGTTACTTTAGCATGTTCCTAACGAGGAGTTCCTTTGTATATATGAGAATTCATAAGGAAGTTCTCAAGCTCAGTTGGAGGTTGATTGAAGAAAATAAGAAATGTATTACAAACGAAAATCAAATTAATTAAAGGGCAGTCATCCCACATTTCCAATAGTTTTTTGATCATCACTGATTAAGCTATAACACAAAATATTAAAATATTTTTGAATAGATATACAGAAATAAATATACTCATATAATAAATGCTAATATAATAAATACATATGTTTAATATACTTCATCTTGGTCATAGTGAAGGGAATAAATAGATTGTACTTACCACAAATGCAGTGGACCGTCTCTCCTCTCCTCTCCTGGCTTTCTATGATAACTTCAGATTAGTTGTGTGTGTAGCCCTTCAAATATGTGTCCAAAATGGGCTCCTTGCTTAGTATAGTTCCCTCTCATCTGGGGCCACGCTATATAAAGTCAGCTCGCTGGGAATAACATGACTATGGGCCCTAGCCAATAAACATGGCTTATTTGGAACCATAACATAGTGGGCCCGGGCACTTCTGTACCGCAATTGGTTAGTGTGTCTTAATTGAAGGCTAGTGGTGGGGATTGGAAGAGGGGAGGGTTGGTGGGGTTGAGGGGGTCAAAGGACTGTTCTGGGATCAGGTGGGTGGGGGCCTCACAGTGACAAAGGTGTGGATTAAAGAGGCATATTACTTAATGGCACGCTGTGTAACATGGAGGTCGAAGAACCACGTAAACAGGTGATGCAAGTTGGCACTTGGGCACAGGAATGAGCAAATCTCCTGTAACCTTTTACTCATGTAGACTTACAGTGCAGTGCCTGCACACTACCTGCATCTGACTATCGGCTGTGCCTTTCACAGAGACCGAGCTCCAGTAATTACAAGCACCATCATTAGCATGTGGATTACTTAACATAAGGCCAAGTGTTATGTAAGGATTATTTGCATTAGCCCATCCAGTGCCTATTTACATGGCACCGATCACTTACACAGCTTCAACAAATCATTTACAGATGTGTAACTGAAGAAGCATAACTATTCATGCCTCGGAACACCCAAACATGCATCCACATGACAACTCAATTATGGTGCAACAAATCAATACATCAAAGATGAAGCAGCAAAAATGGAAACAGCCCCAGCGCTCACATTTGGAGCCTAATCATCTAATTGGCTATTATCTTAACGCACAATGCAGCTAATCAATCAGTACAATTCAATATCCGACTGATATGTTTGCTCACTGTCCATCTGCCACATTGATGCTACCAGATGTCAGGCGTTCACCCTCTATAGGCACTAACATGTCTTTCACAGAACAGATAGATACTGTAGATAGACAGATGGAGAAATAGGTAGATAGATAGATAGATAGATAGATAGATAGATAGATAGATAGATAGATAGATAGATAGATATAGATATATAGACATAGATATAGATATATATAGATATATAGATACATACATACATACATACATACTGTATACATAGATGCATAGATAGATTGATTGATGAACATATTTACTGTATATGTTCATCAATCAATCTATGCATCTATCTATTCCTTCCATCAATCAATCTATGCATCTCTCATAGAGAGAGAGAGAGAGAGAGAGAGAGAGAGAGAGAGATGCATATTGAAGGTATCACTGAATGATCATATCATTATGATTTTGTCCGACTCTGTGTGCTCACCCCTGTATCACCTTACTGTATATTCTGTACATCGACACAGGTAACCTAATCTCTAATCTCTGCTCCTGCGCCGAGGGACCTATTGGCTTTCCTGTCATTTGCCTGTCAGTGTATGTAAATCTCAGCCATGTGTCCCAGCCTATAACTGACTGCTCCAGGCTTAGGCTACACTTTGCAGGTGGGCCAGTGAATGTGGAAAAACCGAGTTGTGCGACCCAGCCCTTGTTCTTGACCAACTACAGAATCCCAGACCATTCTGGTAAGGTTCAATTATTTTGGGGTGCCATTATTTAATAAACAATGTTTATTATTATACCTTAAACCACAAACAGTCTAAAGGCTTCTAATGAATTTGGGCTAGTATAAACTTCATTTTTGGTGAAATAGCATTTCTGTGTAAATGACATTGTATAAAACAAAGAATTTCAGAAATCTTGCAATCAAGAGACTGTTGTTTTAATGTTAGTAATCGACTACGGAAGTTTTGTGTCAATATATATTAGGTAAAGCTACCTTCAAAGAAACCTTTTATAACTCACCAAAACAACTTGACTCATTCCCTTTGTACCATTGTACCAGTGAACCAGATACTGTGGTACTGTTCAAGGACCATTATTTAATTTCTTTAAGACAGGTGAAACATGCAAGCATGAACATAATTTAGTGTGAAACAGTCATTCAGCGGCAGCAACAACAACAATCCTAACCTACTTTGAATGGCCATTAACTGCAGTTCACGCTAAGGCATGCTTTGCATGCCTATCTACATTTTACAACATCTGTGGATATTAGCGTCTCTAAATCACCTACTCCAATATTTGATCCTTGACTGCAGCAGCTGACAAACAGATGCTAAAAGGTAAAGTAAGATGCTACGCTGACAACACTGTGACAGGTAACATGGAGCTGTATCGGTGATATTTGTGCTGACGATCACAGTGACTGAATGGTGGTGCTTTGCCATCTCAGGTTCTTCTCCTCTGGTCAAGCAAGAAACGCCACTGACAGAAATGAACATCAGCCTCAACGAGTCCTTCTTTGGCTTCTCACGTATCCTTTACGTCATGCCATCTGTGCTCCTGGTGACCCCTCTGGGCGTGCCGTCCAATGTGCTCGTCCTGCGAGCCCTGGTGGGCAAGCCGGGCATCTGCTCGACTCCTGAGATCTTCACCGCCAGTCAAGCCCTCATGGACCTGGCCTTCTGTGTGGGCCTGTTTGTTGAGGTCGTTTACACCTTCATTGCCGGGTCCGTCTCGCTCCTCTCTCTGGTATTCAATCAGTTCGGGGGTCCACTACACCTTGTGTGCACCTGTGTGGACACATACCTGGGGGTCCTTCACCCGGTCTGCTTCATGAGGCTGAAGGCACCGGTCCACCGTATAGCCATCTGCACATGCCTATGGGTGATCACCATAGGACTTTGCATCTCCACTATCTTTAGCAAGGGAATATGGCTTCTTGTCATTTCATTGTTGGCTGTGGATTTAGTTGTGATCAATTTCTGCCTTATCCAAGTGCTCTGGACATTAAACCAGCCAGGCCCTGGAGGAACCAAGGTTCATCCAGTCAAGAAGAGAGCTTTCAATACGGTGTTAACCCTATTCATTTTGATCCTGGTACACTATAGCTTACCAGTGGTGAACTACGCTGTCGCGCAGACTCAGCTCTCCTATGAATTCAGACCCCTAACTCTGATTTCATATACACTCCAGTCGCTGAGTAGCTGCGTTAAGCCCATCTTATTTCTTGTCAAAGCCAACAAACTGCCTTCGGCCCTGATATGTCAGGCTTGTCAGGCTTGAAGAAATGGCATAACATTTTTAAAAGAAACTGACATCCTTATTGTTTTGCATTTTCTTCTTTGTCAGTACTGTATTTTTAATTATTCTATTTAATTTATTAATTCATTTAATCATCACACATTGTTTCTTGTAACCATAAACTGTTTTCTTGTAGGCCAATACTACAGTCCATGCCAAAAGAAATTCTGTATAACTTTCTGTATAATTTTTTCTATATACTAAAATGCTACAATAAAAAAAACATACGGTACTCTGTGTAAGTTTGATCCATACTAAAGATCTTTAAAAATCTACTTCAACAGGGAGATTTTTTTTTGTTCTGTATGGTACAATGATAAATATATATTGTGTATAGCATACTTGGTTATGCTATTACAAAGTATGGTCATAGCATATACTGTAATAGCCTGCAACACAGTGCATGTGTGTGTGTGTGTGTGTGTGTGTGTGTGTGTGTCTGCACTTTTTGGTTTCACAATCCCAATGATAATCACAATATCACAAACTGTTCTCATGAAGAAGCACTGGCATCATAATCATAATTAGAGTCAGGATTGCGACTCCCGGTTTCCGGTTGCTGTCCGCCCCCTCACACTCCCTCCCTGCCCATATTGAGTGTTTACTATGTCAACATCAGTGCCAGCCCGTGGCGTGTGGCGTGTGCCACCCGGCCGCCCACAGCCCCCTCATCTGTTCCCCTTCTGCCCATCTGTGGTCATGGAAACCGACCTGCGATGACTCTCGAGTCGAGCCCCTCTGGATGGCCTCACTGGCCACTGGTCCAGGGTGCCCTTTACCCTGGAGATCCCTTGGGAAGCCCGGATCGGAGATCCATGGGGATCAGCTGATCTAAAGGTCGGTGCCCTTTTCTCTTAAATTACACAAGTATTGATCACTGTGTTCACACTGTCCCAACATGCTTTGGGGTGAGCTTCCTCTGTTGTTGATACGAAAAGCTTGGCTTGCATTTTGGCTCCTTCATATTTGCTGTGATCAGTGATGGGCAAGCTACTCAGAAAATGTAGCAAACTAAGCTACCAGTTACTCCATATTATATGAAGCTTCACTACACTAAAGCTACCTGAGGACAAATGTAGCAAGCTAAGTTACAAAAAAATGACAGAAGT
>JASCQY010000104.1:2326000-2342155 GCA_030264315.1 Sardinella tawilis | reverse complement strand
CACACACACACACACACACACACACACACACACACACACACACACACACACACACACACACACACATACAGTACATAACAGACAGTGCAAATCCAAATGTGCACAACAACTCTTAACCACCCATATGGATATGAAAAGCTCTGAAAACAATACAATACTTGAATGTGTACACAGACATAATCCAGCACAGACACACACACACACACACACACACACACACACTGTATACACACTCAGTCTTGTGTTGCTTGGCGGTGGACTAGGGCATGGGTTAAGCCATGTCCACATGTGGGCCTTTAAAGTTGAAGGCTGCTGGATTGTCCACAACACGGCACTAATCTGATGTCAGGAGTCAATCAGATTTCAGTCCAAACCCACACAAAGCACATTAAATTTCCCAGAAATGGCAATCTCCCAACGCACCAACACGCCTCTCCTCCTCCTCCTGAGCACGCTCACAAATGACTAATCATTTCTGTTTGCTTTTGAGATCTGCTGGCCTGCACCGCCCTGGACGACCCTACCAGACGTCTGCACCATGTCCGTTTACAGACGCACACACACACACACACACACACTGGGTTTACATTCTCCCAAGGCCAGGATGCCGGCACACAAAGAGAGGAGGAGCAGAGAGACACAGCACTAGCAGAGTGTGAATATATGAGAACAGTAACATTGCGCGCGTGCACACACACACACACACACACACTTTCTGCTCTGGAATTCTTCCTCTTTTTTTAGCAATTCATCTTGCTCACTATTCCAGATGGTAAAGCATAGGCTCTCTTCAGGGACATTATGTCCTCTTGGCTGATGTGACAGAGAGTGCTGATGTGTGTGTTTGTGAGTGTGTGTGTATGTGTGTCAGAGAGAGACAGACAGAGAAAGAAAGAGGCATGTAATTCTGAGCTTAAAAGAGTCTGTGTGTGTGTGTGTGTGTGTGTGTGTGTGTGTGTGTGTGTGTGTGTGTGTGTGAGCAGGGCTTTGTGTGGATGGGCTTGCCCCAGTGCTCAGGGCCATGGGCTCCGGGGGAGGGGGGGGGGGGTAGTGAATGAATTGTGGAGCGAGCAGCCTCTGTGTGTGTGTGTGTGTGTGTGGAGGAGGCCTGAGAGAACCTCAGCCTACACACACACATACACACACACACAAATACCCACATCCCTGGTTTGCCCTTACCACATAGCTGTTTTCACAACTCTCTCTCTCTCGCACAACTCTTTTTTTTTTTCCTCCCCTTTTTTTGTTTGGTCGTTTTCTTTCCTCCCCCCTTTTTCACGCGGCGGTTACCACCGCAGATCCCCCTAAGGAAGCTCGTTGGCCGCCGATGAGACAGCACTAACTGTAGCCGTTTCCTGGCCACCTGATACAGTGAGTGCAGCGAGCGGGGGCAGCCGAGCGAGCGAGCAACTGAGCGCGCCCACCGATGCCCGTTTGCTCTTTCCACACCGCAACAACACCCCCTAAACCCCCTGCCCTCATCCCCCCCCCCCACACACACACACTCCCCTGCCACCCCCGACCCCACACCCGCTCTTCCCAGCCTCGCCCTAAACTCCCTCCCCGGACCCCCGACCTCCCACTTGACCTGTTGGGCACTTTGCGTACACACAGCTGCACAGGGCGAAAGGGAAAAAGCATTCGTCTCTCTCTCTCTCTCTCTCTCTCTCTCTTTTTCCCTTTCCCTCTCTTTTTCCCTCTCCCTATCCCAGATAGCCATGAAAGTGCACAGTGGCCAGTTTTTTTTTTTTTTTTTTTTTTAGTTGTTGGTTTGTTTTCCACCCGCTACCAGTTCTCACGCCGTTGTCATGGATCAACAATGTCCGGCTGCGCAGGACGGACGCTGATTTTTCACAGCGACCGCCGTGTTGTTGTTTTTCTTTGAAATTCTTCTCGATTTTCCGCCGCTTTTGACCGGTGCTCTTGCCGCCGCCGCCGCCGCCATCGGCAGCATTGAGGCCTTGGCTTGTGATTTATATGTTTAAACTGATATCACCAAAGAGTCCTTTGGTCCTTTGTGTGTCTCGCCTCACAAGTCACCAGCCAGACGGCGTCCGAGACGCACTTGACGTTTAAGCGAGCGAGGGGGAATTCCCTGAGTAAAGTTAGACGTAAAACAATGCACAGACGAGGAAACGAGGGTGATGGCGCATTCACGCAAACCGTGCTACGGTGTCGTGTCATGCTCTAGGTGTGGTCGTCCTGTCCTGTCCTGTCCTGTCCTGTCCTGTCCTGTCTGGGCCTGGACATCCCTGGGGCCCTCAGCTGCTCAGAGCCATCAGCCAGCTGAATTACTACTACTGGCACAGTATGCCCCCCCCCCCTTACAAAGGAACCCTGCCCTGCCCAGCTCTGCTCTGCCCTGCCCAGGTCTGCAGAAAAAGGCCCCTAAAATAAAGTCACCAAAAATAGCAGGCCTCCTTTTGGCTATAGGTTATTCACACACACACACACCTCACTGGGCCCAGCTCTTAAAGAGACATGGGACTCATTTTAGACTTAAGATCAAGGAGGGATTAACGCCTTGAAAAAAATAACAAACTCAATTTTGAAAATACAGTCAGAGAGGACCTTTCCCTGTCTTTCAGACCTCACGCTCCAATGGAGTTTGGCAAAAAACAGCCTCAGAAAAAAAGTCTTTTATTCTTATTTACTCTCAGTCGTTGAAGATGGAAGAGGAGGACATTTCTTTCGAGCATTCAGAAATACTAAAATATGTCAACTGACTGCTGGGCAGTGAGGTAATCCATTTGAAATGAGTTACTGACCATTGTTCAGATATCAACGTATTGTCGACTGTCAGAGAAATGGAGCTGTTTTGATCAGCTTTAGAAATGGACGAAAAAGAAACACCCATGGCTTTGTCATGAGAGGATGTAAAAATGGGGAAGAGAGGTGCTCAGAATGATTTATTTATTTCCACAGTCTACGATGCTGAATGTCACAATATCCTCCGAGTGAGGAGAGAGGACTCCCCCCCCGCCCCCCCAATTGTTTGCATGACACAGGAAATGGGGGAACTTCAAAACGTGACAGTGTGTGAATACGCTCCGAATGTGTCTAAAACATTTATAGCTCATGTTTCCAAACTTTGCTTCAGCGAAAGTTGAACAACCTTTTCAAAAAGCTTGTCAGCAGAGAGAGAGAGAGAGAGAGAGAGAGAGAGAGAGAGCTGACTAGTTTATGTCAGATCCATATCACAGCTGGTGCCAGCAGCATCCCTAATCTGAATTAACTGAGAGCAATGTAAGTGATGCAATTCATCTATTGCACTTGTAAGGAACTAAAAGGGAAACGTTAGCTTTGTCCTTAAGGTTCTTAGAAATATCTTTCGTAAAAAGTAAAAGCTGCTTAGTCAGCGTTACGTAGTTATGGGCTGAGCTAGCTGCAGACGCAACAACATGGCTATTCAGTTGTTCTCTTCACACCAGCTTCCAGTTTACTCACAAACTCAAATATTTACAGCCTGCGCCGGAATTGGGTATTATGAATGTTTTTTTTTTCTGTTGCTTGTTTTTCCTTGCTTTGGAACAATGATATATACCTTTGAGGTCATAATGACAAAACAATCTCATGCCGGTTTCTTGGAGTCTCAGTTTCTCTGTGTATTACATATATAAAAAAAAACTGACACAAAAACTAAACCCTCACAGAATGCACAGAAATAAAGGGAAACTTTTATAGATCTTACAGATCTATTTATAGAGATTTCAGTGTCATTGTACCACCTGCATCATAATATGACTTCAACGTGACACCATTATGGCAAAGTTGTTTATGACAAATGTTGGTAACATTTTATAGTAAGGAGCGACATTGAATTGAAAGGTAGCCATTCCCAAAGTGATGGATCGTTGATTGTTAGTAGCACCATCTATGTCCTATGACATATGACTACTGTATAACACAATAGTAGGACATAGTTTCTGTAATAATTAAATACTCTATTAGTTACTAATTAGCTAATTAAATATCTTTGATAAGCACTTGCATGCATCTGACACTTTCATAAAAAAAAAAATTATCAGTCACACTCAGCTAAAGTGTCAGATAATGTTGTTATGTGTGCAAATCGTTTATATCCACTTAACATCTCTTATTAAATAATGATTACTAATAGAATAATTAGGCTGTAATACCAATAAGCTACATAGCAACAATCAATCACACTACAAGGTAATAGCTACTTTGCTAATTATTGTGGCTCCTTATTATAACGTGTTACAAAATATTTATGATAAAACTTGACAAGGACTTGATATAAATCCACACGTGGTTCAATGCACATGATTAACAACGACGACAACAACAACAAAAACCTGCAAACATTGAAAACAAAAATGGTGTAAACTTCACAACCACTACACTTACATAATCAAACAGCTATCACAATGTCTCACGTTTGAGCACACAAAAATATCAACAACAGGGTGGCTGAATCCCAGTGTTCCCTCCCACGCCCTAAAGCCCTGAACCCTCCACAGACTTGGCCTCTGGGATCATCTGAGTCATGCCCGTTTAAGCGACAGCTCAGGGTGATTCCAAGCACAGCCACCCTATCGTATGAGCTTGACGAGTGCTGTGGGTAGGAAGGAGAACGAGAGAATTTTGTACAACGTAGACCGACTAGCCGAATTCTTAGGGTGTGTGCTTGTGTGTGTGTGTGGAGGGTGTCATTGAGATTTAGTCCCAGAGTCTCTTTGTATGTCTCAGAGTATTTTTGCCTACAAGAGGCCACTTGTCAGTTTGTGTGTGTGTGTGTCCAGTCTTTGTTGCGTTGTGCTGTGAGTATGGCCATTTTGGGGGAGTCAGGGTGTGTGTGTGTGTGTGTGTGTGTGTGTGTGTGTGTGTGTGTGTGTGTGTGTGTGTGAGGGTCGGGGGTGTGTGTCACCGCTGGTGGCTGGAGATTGCGACCGTGCGGATCTGTTCCTTCACCTTGTCCATCATGCCCGCTCCCTTCAACCCCGAACCCCTGGGCCCCAGGCTCTCCTCGCTGTCCGTGTCGCCATAGCAACTGGAGCCCGGCGACGCGCCCAGGGCCATGATTGCGTCTCTGTCCGTGTCTCTGTCGCACAGTGCGACCGCCAGCGCGGTCCCCCGCGTCGTCGGAACTGCGGCGAGTGGCGCGTGGGGGGGCTGGGAGGACGAGAGTTCGGACGCGTGGCTGTGCTTCATCACTCGGTTAATGTTCTTCACGTCCTCCTCGTCCTCCCCCTCCTCACCATTACCCACTCTCTCTTCCTCCTCCTCCTCTTCCTCCTCTTCCTCTTCCTCCTCCACCTCTGTTGCTCTGTCCTGCGTCTGGGCGCCGCGCTCGTTGGCCGCCTGGTCGTTGAGGAGCTTGACCAGGAAGTTGATGTACTTCATGGCCAGCCGCAGGATCTCGTTCTTGCTGAGCTTCTTGTCGGGCGGGTGCGTGGGGATGAGCTTGCGCAGCTCCGAGAAGGCGCCGTTCACGTTCTGCTGGCGCCAGCGCTCGCGGCTGTTGGTGAACACCCGCCTGGCCAGCTTCTGGGGAGGACCCGCTGACGATGCACAAGCACACACGCGCACACATGCACACACGCATGCATACACGCACACACACGCACACACACACACACACAAACACAAACACACACACACATAATATTGACATTACTTTGGGAACACAGGCTTTAGTCCAAAAAGTAACAAAGATGCATGATCAATGTTTATATAGTATTACTGTACATGTACTGTACACACACACACACACACATACAAACACACACACACACGCGCACACACACACGTGCACACACACGCATACACACACACACACATACAAACACACACACACACACGCGCACACACACACGTGCACACACACGCATACACACACACACACACATACACACATACACACACACACACACACACGAACATACTGCCACTCCCGAATCTTAAAGACTGCGTACCATCTGGGATCTCCATTTCAAAGTGTGAGGATGGTCTCCTCTTCATGCGGTTGTTCCCAAAGATGCCGAACCCACCCGGCGGACCAAGGAATGAACTAGAACAACAAACAAGGAAAGTTGGAATCAGTCTATACAGTACCAGACAATCACCTGTGAGGAATCAAATCAAACCCTCTTCTCTCTCTCTCTCTCTCTCTCTCTCTCTCTCTCTCTCTCTCCCGCTATAGAAAACCTGCTGGAATAGGAAAGCGTTAGCGCTGCTGCCGCTGCGCTCCGTTGTTTTGAAGACCCCTATCGAGCGGCGTAATTGCTCCCGTAACAAGCCCGCAAAACGACTCAATCCAGCCGGGCTGATTGAAGGAAGAGGGGGGATCCATAAAGCACAATTATCTGGGATTTGATGATTTCCGGAGGGGCTGATTGAACGGCCGTGACGCCGGGAAACTTGCCTTCATTAGCACCTCCGCCACGGAGGCCTGGAGGAGGGGTGGGGGGGCGCCACCGAAATAGATCCACAGACCAGGCAGACAGACAGACACAGACAGACAGACAGACAGACAGGTGGATGGATGGATGGATGGATGGATGGACCTACTGGCAGTGACAGTGACAATGAGAGTGAGAGAAATCGAGCTGCATTTTCCCCTTCAGGGCAAAGTTATCTGTTTGTTTGTGTTTGCCAACTATATTCCTTTCAAGGACTGAGTTAAATGTACAGTATGTCTGTCTGTCTGTCTGTCTGTCTGTGGGTGCTGGCGATGTCCCCTTCAAGGCCTAACTTTACTGTCTGTCTACTGTATGTTCACCGACTATGTCCCCTTCAAGGGCAAAATTAACCGTGTGTCTGTGCTGCTCACCGACTGTGTCTCCTTGCAAGAGCCAAGATAACTGTCAGTCTGTCACCTGCTACATGTCCTCTCTATCTGTCTGTCTGTGGTTGTCGGCGAGCAGAAGTGGCGAACGAGGGTGAGAGTAGACGCACTCTTGTGCAACTGGTCATGCGATGGCATTTCCTCAAGCAGGCGGTTTCTATGCCGACGACGGCGGCGGCGGCTTGGTCATCAGTGAAAGGGGGCCTGTGGTCTATGCTCTGGTCTCTGGGCATGGCGGCAGTGTGGTTTGGGGTCTGAGGACGTACTGCAGTCAGGCTATCTAGCGCACCTCAATAGCTTACTTCCTGCTGCCGACAACGACGTATGAACAGCAAAGCTCATCTTGTGAGGAAAGGCGACTGTCTACCCAGATGTTGCCCTGTTGCCAGATGTTTGATGCAGTTAGAGCAGGTTGTGGTTGTGGGGATATCTTGGCAGTAGCCTTTTTTTTAATAAAAAAATGATTCTCTTTACAAGGATGTGCATCAAAAAGTTAGTGTGACACAAGTGATGGAAAAATAATTCTATCGCTCAAACTCATCTATTTTTTCATGTTAAGGTTATAGGATGACCGCTTTTACGCTTTCTGTGTTGCTAAAAATGATTGCGACTTAAGAGTTAAGAGAATTTGCTCCGATATCTGAGAATTTGAGAATATAAGAGAATTTGCTTGAATATCTTATGGAAAAAGGGTCTAGTGACTTGAGGTGCCTTCTCCTAACCAACCAACATACAGTAGTTTGCTGCACAGTTCAAACTTCTTTAGCGCGTTAGGAAATATGGGCAGCGCTCTTGATTCGTCTCATTTAATGAAATGCCTGCTCCTAACTGTGAGGATGGGGAGCCATCAGTGTGTGCTGATTGAATTATGGCCTCACATTAGGCACTCTCACTGGCTAATGAAGTGAACAGATGGATTTAGACAGCAGGATTCCTGATGCGCCGTCCCAAAGTATCGAGACATTTTCACCAAGCTGAGCAGCTGAGAGTTTTTCGATCTCAGTAATCTGGGCAGGCTACTTCACTAAATTAATTTCCACACCATAAAGTGAACTAATTGGACATCCAGATATTCTAACTCGATGTGTGTATGATTTTTGCCCACTACCAGCTCTCTGTCAAGACTTTCTGAAACAAACTTCATTTCAGTACAATCATTTCTCCCTGCATGCTCATCTGTCAGATCGAACAGACTCGAGAATAATAGATTCAGCTCCAGCCATCAACTCCCATTAGGAGTCTAATTCAACTACTTAAAAAGAAACATTGAAAGACACATTTTGCTCATCCTGTAATTATCTAATGACAGAGTGTATCATGTTTATGGTTTTTCATGTGCATATGAACACCGTCATCATTTTTATGATTTTATAGTTGCTATTGTTGTTGTTCCCATTAGCAGGGTGCTAAATCTGTGATTTTTGTTAATATTCGTATATTTTTTTGTATTATATGTGTGTATTTTTTTTACATAAGTCGCTTCATAAATATAAACCATTGTGCCATGTGCTAAATATAATAACCACAGCCATAGCCATAGAGCCAGCTGCTAGTGCGAGCCCCTGTCTGATCTGATCTGATGCTGATGTTGGTGCTAGCGAGATAGCGCTAAGGTGGTTTATCTCTCACCTGTTGAGCAGGTGGTATCCCCCAGGCAGCATGGGGCTGGAGGGGGGGAGGCCAGCGCCGCCAACGTTGCCCCCGGGCAGGGTGGTGAGCTGGGTGAGGCGGGCGTCTGGGGGTCCGTGCGGCGGCAGGGTGGGGATGGGGTGGAGGGCGGTCAGCTGAGGGGGCGGCAGGCGGAGAGGGGGGAGCGGGGGCTTGCTGTGGCCCAGGCTGATGACGGGGATGTTGGGGGGGAGCGGGAGAGAGGCTGGCGCCAGGGAGGGGACAGACGAAGAGGGTGAGGAAGAGGAGGAGGAGGAGGTAGAGATGGGGATGGAAGTGGACGTGGGGGTCAGTGTTCTACTGTGGGGTGACGTTACAGTCGCTTGCGGCTCGGCGTTGGAAGGCACGAGGCTGGGCGGGCGAGGATGAGGATGAGGAGGTGGCGTTGTCCTTGTCGTTGTCGCCGGCTCCGAGGCAGCGGGGCGAGAGCCCACGTCTTCCTCCCTCCTGTCCCTCTCCTCCGCCTTAACTTCCTCCTCCTCTTCCTCCTTCTTGCTCTCCCTGTCACCCGTCACCACGGCAACGGGCTCAGGTGTGAGCCGGACGCCCGTGCGGCCATCTTGCGCGTCTCCCCGGCTCCCTCCTCCGTTAGCCAGGGGCGGTGAGCTCTCGCCGTCACCCAGGCTGTTAGCGCCGCTAACGCTAAAACCAGTGCTATCACCACCACCACCGCCGCTACCACTGCTACTGCTACTGCTGCTGCTACTGCTGCTGCTGCTGGGGGTACTGGGCAGGCGGTGGACGCTCCGCTGCGCCGGAGGTGGGGAGAGGGGCGAGAGCAGCACGGAGCAGGGCTGGGGGCTCGGAGAGCGGGCGGCGCCGATGGCAGCACTGGGCTCCAGCTTCTCCATCATGGTGGTGGGTTAGGCTAACTCTTGCCAGCCCTCTCCCAGCCTGAGGCCCTCTCACTCGGGGGCCAACCAGTCACACCAGCAGGGGCCTCCTGGTTGTTTTTCCCCCGAGACCTCCCTATGTGCTGAGACTCCTGATAGGCTGATTAGCTAACCCAGCTCTTGCCGATCACACACACATGCGGTCTCTCTCTTGAAGTGAGTTGCGGTGCTAAATTACTCGGTTGGTTTCCCAAACGCTTCCTCTCGGGCTCGGGAGCGTCGGAGGGTCACATGGGCCAAGCTGCCGAGCCTGAGCCGCCTGCCTCAGCCCACATGGTCACATCCAAAATGGCGGCGACGGCGGTAGAGGTGGGTGAGTTTCTGAGCGTACATGAATCAGTCCAATCAGAGGCGACGTGCGTGCAGTGCAGTGGGCTGGCTGTGTGTGTGTGTGTGTGTGTGTGTGTGTGTGTGTGTGTGCTGACACCTGCTCACCCAAACCAAAAGATCTCTGGGAGACAATCACAGAGAGGAGTCTCGAGTCACTTCAGTGTGTGTAAGTGTGTGTGTGTGTGTGTGTGTGTGTGTGTGTGTGTGTGTATGGCTTTTCTTGACTCCTGCGTTATCAGGTGCTACGATGTCTCCCGTGAGGAGCATGCCAAGACAGTTATCAATGGAGCAACAACGTTCCTATGGAGGACAAAGGTGAACTTCTGGAGTCTTCTGCGTTCCTTCGGAGTGTTTGGATCACATGAATTTCAGGGGCCAATCCACATCTAAGCAATAAATGAAAATAAGCACATAAACAGACACAAACATGAAGGTTAGGTTGTGTCCATATTTCTTGCAATCAAAGTGGTTAACAATCTGAAAAAAAAAAACCTGAAAAAAAAAAGTACTGAAAAGGCTGTGTAAAACAGCCTCGAGATTTGAGATGACCTTTTGGACAAACAATACACTGCTAAATCAGAACACGCATTGGAGCCATTTCTTTTTCAATTGAAAGTGAAGCTTTCAAAAACCTAAAACCTATAAAAAGACCCTTGAGCTAAAAAAAAAGTAAAGAAAATAAATTAACAGAAAATCGACCACAACAAATAAAATGTCTGCATGGAAGAGACGTTTTCTTTGCCACCAAAGAGAAATGAGGTAAGCGGCACTGGACAGAGGAATTCGCCCTGCCTGCATTGAGTGATTCATGGCCGGCTTTTAGCAAAGCGAGCTCCTTCCCTTTTTCTATTCGCTCACACGAAAAAAAAAGCAGTAAAGTTCCATTCAGCCAGCCAGTTTCCCCTTTTTGTTTGTGTTTATAAATACGGTCTTTTATCGTAATCGGCTGAACAGCCGTGTTCACACAGGTACTGTATTTACGAGGACCTTGTGGGACCTGAGGCTGTTCAGCTGCACATGGCTATAGACAAGGCCTCATGAACAAAAGGCCGTCATGCAATTCAATGGCTTTATACAGTATATGTTTGTATGTATATAGTTTGTGTGTGTGTGTGTGTGTGTGTGTGTGTGTGGATTACTGCATACTGTACTGTATACTAGAGCATAGTGGCATAAAGACACAATTGCAGTGTGTTATTGAAAAGGATTTTTAAAAGCTTGTCAGCTCGTAATAGTCACAATAAAATGATAGTGCTGCTGGGACACCAGGGCCAATTATCTTGTGTTTTAATAAGAGTTTCATTAAATTGCTCCAGATGTTTTATACGTATGCATGCAGTACTGTTCCTACACACGTTGTGTTGATTACATTAGACAAGCTCTTCTAAGTACTGCTGTAACATTCACTAAGCAGCGTGGCTCGGTGCAAGCACAGTCAAGGGAGACCAGATTAATTGCTTTAACATATTTAATCCAGATTAGGGAGATGGATTATCCCATTTGTTCTGAAGATTATAGGCAGCATGTGCTTACCAGTCACTTTGTCCCTATAAAACAGGAAAAAATATATATATATTTTTTATGAGTATATATTCGGTTTAATCATGATCGGCTCTGCAATGACTGAGTAAATGAACTCAGCCACCCAATACAAATCTTAACAGCATGCTGGCAGTGCACAACTCATTCTCTATTTGAGGCCATTATATTTCAACTATGACAATAAATCTACTCAATTGTACTATTTTATTTAGCCATTGTCATGTCTTATTTTGCATTATGTACTGTACGATGAAGGTTTTTTTTTAATATAAACAATTTATATTTATGTGTTTATCCAATTGTACATTTCCTTCTTTTTTCTTCATTTCCAGAGCTTGTTCCTCAGTAAATGTGTATTTATTGGAACCCTGCACAAATGCCCAATTTCATCAAAGTACTTACAGAGTTCAAAGGGGACAGACCACTCATTTGCCCCGCCGGTGTCTTCTCTCTTCTCTTTCCTCTCTCTCTCTCCTTTCTCTTTCTTTCTCCTGTGCACTCGTCTTCTCCTCACGATACCCCTTTCCTCCTCTCCTTGTGTCCCTCGTCCCTATCTGGGGTCTTGCCTTCCGTCCGTCCGGTGGCGGCGTGTCCAGTCACTGTCCTCCCGGAAGTGCGGTCCAGTCAAGCCGAAGTGTACAACGCAGTTCCCCCACCGCGAGTGAAACCTTCCCCAGGCTTCAGCAGAGCAGGCGATCCGGGCACAATCCTTATCCTCCACCACTGTACACTAAGCCCAGTTCAGTTCACATAAAAACATAACGGGTACAAAAACACTACTGACAGTGCGAGTTCTAATACTTCAGCAGCCCCTTGGGTTCAGTCCCACAATCCAATGTGTTTCGTCCGCAAAATGTGGACTCTGGCGTTGTTGCGGAGACAAGGTGATGCTTACGCCTCCTCATGTCACTCTCTCTCTTTCTCTCTCACTCTCTCTCTCTCGCTCTCTCTCTTTCTCTCTCTCTCACTCACTCGCTCTCTTTCCCTCTCCCCTCCTCCTCGGGCTGTTTCAGGGCTCCAGTTGGCCGCCTGTTGGATGGGGCTGCTGTGCTGCTGGTCGGCGTGCTGGAGAGAGGGAGCCGCGTTGCAAGGACAGTTTTCCGCTCCCTGCTGGACAAGAGGATGTACTCGCACAATGTGGTGAGGGCTGATAAGGGACTCAAAAGCCGCCTGTGGAACCCTGATAAGGAAACCTCCCCCCCCCATCCCCACCCCCAACCCCCCCTCACACACACACACACACACACCACCACCACCGCCGCCACCACCACCTAAACCCCCACACTAACACCACCAGCACCACCTCCCCCCTCCCGCTCCCCTAACACACACAGACACACACACACACACACACACACTCACACACACACAGACATACATCCTAGTCTCCCTCCAACATTATGGTCAATCCTAGACTATAAAGGTTCTTGGATCGCCCCCAGAAGGAAGCCATGCTTACATCACCACTGAATAACACCAGAGGCGCTCGTGCGCACACACGCAAACACACATAAACACACACACACACACACACACAGACACACATACTCGTACACGCACACCAAATTAACCCATGCCATCAGAGAAGAGAATGCCTATGCACAGGAGGACCATGTAGTCAGGCTCATTGTCCCAACGCCGTCCAGTTTCTTGAGTCAATTTCACTCTGGATGTTTTGGGGAGCTAAATCACATTGTCGTCTGAATGCAGGCTCAGGTTTATATTTATTTAAAAAAAAATGGTGTCCTCGTCCTGAAGAAGTATTTTGTGCATTGCATATTTGGCCATCTTATATAAAACAGTGCTTAACAAATGAAAGATTATCCTCTTTTCTCCAAGCCTGCACGCCAGCGCTCAGCACCTACCCTTTCAGGACATGATATTTCCATCAGAAAATGTGCCGAAATGCTCATTTCAACAATAGGAAATGGAATCATTGTATTCATCATGAGAGGATGTCATTGTTTTTTTTTCTCGTCTGAGCGATCGCAGTTAAAGGTCATCTACTCTTCATCTTCTCTGGATTGTTTTTTTATTTTTTAATATTTATATATTTTTCTCAGCGTGATGAAAATGAAAAGGTGAGGGAGAAGAATGATGCCTTTGTATTAAAGGAAGTAAAGACGTAATTATAAATACAGGCAAGCACACACAAGTCAGATATTCATGGCATATACAGTACCTGTACCATGAGGGCAACATGACAGGCTATCCTTGCCTGTCTGTTGGAAATTGGTGATATCATAGTTAAATAAATGAGTCAACATCTATACACTCAATTGAGGGGTCCAATGTTAATGTAATTGATAGGCAATATCTTAAATGTGCTTGAATATAACTCGATATCTTCCTTTTATTTATAGCTATTCTCATTGAAAGTCTTTGGAGAGCATTGAAAATGTTTGCGACATCCACTTGCTAATATGGTCAATAAACAGATAGTGAGATTTGAGGTGGGCAGACTCACAAGGTGGCAGAGCGAAGTAAATTTGGATGTCGTTGGAATAAGAGATTGACTTCTGGATATATTCCTGATCGAATATTCTTTTGGAGATGTCCACTGAAATACAAGCCCAAAAGCTCTCGATAATGACAGAGTGTTACTGTATCTGTTTTTTTTTTTAAACCACAATCTTATTTTGTAAGGGGCAAGAAAATAAGTTTCCATTGACTCTCCAGTAGATTGCGTTGAGTAACCTCAATTAACCCGATAAGCCTAGTGTCCTGTCCGGGGCTGGTGCTTTTAATCTCCCCATGAGGAGAGGCAGCCTGGTGTGTAAGTCAGCTGCTCATAGCAGAGCCTCTCTCTCTCTCTCTCTCTAAGGCTGCAGGGGGCTCACCTCCATGCCTCTGCGGCTGGGACCACCGATTACCAATGAGGCTGCAGCCAAGCAAACAAAATGGACACCCAAACACCAAATCCATTTCCATTTCACCCTCTAGATGACAAGCTAGTTATCCCACCCCCCCCACCCCCGGCCAATAAATCCATACTTGAAATTCTATCCATCCATTCCATTCTGGCAAGCCCCTATAGGTATCTGGTGTACTATAGGGTTCAACTTATTCTCCTATCCTCTCCTCTCCTCTCCTCCTCGGCTCCTCTACTAGGAGTCTAGTTTGGTGATTTATTACCCGTGACAGAGAAAAGGGGGGAGCTGGCCGATCTTTTCCCATCAGGAGGCCATAAACAGACCCACACCCATTTACCAAACGAAAAACACCCATCCAGTTACCAAAACCTTCATTTGTTGGGGTGAGATCAACCACAGACAATAGCACTTCCATGACCATGAACAATGCTATTCTTCCGCATGTCACAAAGTGCGCTGGTATTGTAGCCAGGGTTTTTCAAGTGTCTTGTTTGGAAAAGCAGAATTTCCCTGCGTTCAGTGTCATGGATTTGCATCGACTGGCTTAATGACCATGCAGCAACCAAATAAAATCCATCATTTTGCACAATGCCATTCTGCTGTGGTGCTTGATCATTGATGCTTCAGTCAAAGGCTGATTTGTGAAAACAAATGAGTCCCTAGTGCTCACAACTTTCAGTTATTATGCCTATTGGATTACACGTCTTAGAACTTTCTGAAATAATAATAACAATAAAAAACTAAAACATCTTTCTATTGTGTTTTTTGATTTAGCTGTTTTGCTGACAAAATTACAACCACAAACCATTAACATTTGTATGCTGTATGATATAATGAAACACATCTTGCGGCCTATCCCTCAAATAACCAAGTCATAAAAAATAATGTCATAATTATGTGACCATGATAAATCGAGTGTATGGGACTGAAATTTTTGTTCAGGGCCGCAGAAATGTCATTTTTGTTGTCACATGAAGGGATTATTGGTGCTTCGAGGGACTCGTCACAAACAAACAAAAGTGCCTGGTCAGTCTGATTGAAGTGGTCTGCCTAGTCGCTGTCACATTTCACACAAAAGGGGAAAAAAAAAGTCAGGAATCCAACAAACATGTAATTTTATCCACCAAAACAAGATGCGAGTAGCGAAGATATGAATACTACTTTTATGGTGTCCTCCCGTCAAGATGGCCGCAGAATAATAGCTGTTATTTTCGCATAGACTCATGAACGGGGAAAACACATTACCAGGGCCTGCTTGAAGAATAATAATTGGAGAAAATGCACATTCCACTGAAAGCTTTTTTGTAAAAAAAAAAAAAAAAAAAAAAAAATTATATATATTGTCAGCCTTGGTCTACGTGTTTAACATCACCAATCCAAAGGCAAATGTTGAAAGCATGGGGCAAATGGTACTGAGAGGACAATGAGGAGAGTCGTCGCTGGTATATATTTGTTGACATTTGTGCCGAGAGACTCGAGTCATCCGACAAGCAGCCATTTGATTAACTTTCCTCTCCAAGAGCTTCCTTTTAGGCCTTGCTTCCTTCCTCAACTGGATTCTCTGGCTCCCTCTCTCTTTCCCTCTCTTCGTAATGAACACAGACACACACACACACACACACACACACACACAACAAATGTGTGCACACCTTACACACAGACACACACAGACAGACAGACTGACACACACAAATGCATGTTCACAGGCACAAAAATCCCCAGCATCTCCCCCCATGACATCCGTGTTCCCATATTCTGCTAAATAAAAGCCATATCTTAGACTTGTGGTTTTTCATAACTATGAGATGTAACCACTGTCTGTGCCGTAGGAAATCTGATCTTCAGATTATGACTATGGAGTGCAGGTGTGAGAGAAGGAAACTTCTGACTTGCTTTCATTTCACCTGTTTAAGCTTACAGTAAAGCAACACTATGCAAGTCTCCCCCCTACAGGCAGCGATTTTTTTTAAAATATAGCAACAAGATTGTACATTCTCACCAATTCATGTGGATTACTCTTCAGAACAAAGTATACAAA
>JASCQY010000104.1:2279103-2301952 GCA_030264315.1 Sardinella tawilis | reverse complement strand
TACTTAACTTGTTTGAGGCAACGAGTTTCCACACATTTTTCAAGTAAGCATTGCAAATCCTTTTTTACAGTGTACAAACATGGTTCATCGCAGACGTAAAATGTAAGATAGCTTGTCCAAATGGCTGACTTTTTTTTAAGGGAAAATCGGGGGGGAATACCATTGTATGGTCAGAAAATGCATACTATATTGTGGAACAGTGTTACTTATTATAGTTGTAAGTAGGTGTGCACATGCAGTTGACATCTGCTGTACCTACAGCATGTGCTCTGAGTTTTACACCCTCAAGTGATCAATCACTGGCTGGCAATGTGCGAGTGATGTTTGCAAAACAGAGCATCTAAATGTTTGTGTTTCCTGTGCGGATCCATACACTTAGTGTGGGCCGCCTGCGGTCAGCCGGCTGGCGGTTTTGGACTTGGGTCAGAGGCCAGCGCCGACCCAGCACGGGCCCGCAAGCAGACCTCAGTATTGTGCTCCGAGTCAAACGGATCCGATCGCCCTGACCACAGCCGTCAGACGGGGCGAGATTTACGGGCAAACATGGCAGACGGACAAGCCGAGCCTATGGAGGAATGCAATGACAGCGAAACAGCAAAAAAAAAAGGAGCTCCCAAATAGAATCCGAGCGACAGAGGAGAGAAAAAGGCAACTAGACTGGAATGAAGGGCCTATAAAAGGCAGACAGGCTCGACAATCACGTACACACACACACACACACACACACACACACACACACACACACACGCCCGTGCACACACACGCACACACACACACATACATAAACTCACACTCACAAACACACAGAGAGTATATAAAACCTAGCTGTGTAATAAAGAAAATAAACTCAATAAACAAAAATGGCTCAACAGGTTTAGACGAAAATCTGTTTAAAAAAAAAAAAAAAAGTCCCCTTGGGGAGCAAAAAAAAAAAGAAAAAAAATCAGGCGGGATTTCTTGAGACCCAGACTGGGAATTATGCGTAATTAGCAGGGTTCGTTAGCCAAGGGGAAACGGGCCTCGCGGAGCATGGGAAACATACAGTAAGCTGGCACACTGCAGACTGCAGGAGCAGACAAAACACAGCACAGCACAGCAGAGCAGAGTGGCTTCTGTCTATCTAGCGTTCGGAGGGTCGGAGAGTCGGAGGCCTGCGGCGGTGGCGGCGGCATCGTTGCACATGTGTTTGCGGGCATGTACTCCAATCAACTCTAGGACAACATTTTCAGACAAAGGTCCCCCACAACAGACAGTAAATGCTGAGGAGAATGATGACGGCGGGATGTTGTCTCGTTAGATGCGGCTTCGCATTTGATCAACAGTGGTGCGGAGAGAGAAAGGAGGGAGGGAGAGAGAGGGCGAGAGACAGAGGGAGAGAGAGAGAGGGAGGGAGGGGAAAACAAAGCCATCCTTTCTGTCTGGACGTAAACATTTCTTTTAAAGCAGCAGACTAATTAAGAACTTTTATGTGTGCCAAACCTTACCTAAAGTAAGAATGTATGTCAGTAAACTGTGTGTGTGTGTGTTTGTGTGTGTCATGTATGTGTGTGTGTGTATGTGTGTGTGTGTGTGTACAGAGGGTGAGGTGGTAGCCGTAGTCTGGTTGAAGTAGTAATTTTCACATGTTAGAAAATACAACATCCAACATCTACACAAATCTATGGCATTTAAGACAAACTAAACAAATCAACCCCTGTGTGGTGTTTGGGTCAAACTGACCCAAATACCTTTTGAAACACAAAAAAGTACCCAGAAACATATCACAAAAACCTGAAAGAACCCCATTGCAATCCACTGAAGGAACCCCACTAAAAGCAGGTAGAACACCATAGCAATCCATTCGGGTAAGCTAACAGCAGATTAGTGTAGGAGCCCCACAGGTATTGGACCTGCTGGAGACGCCATAGTGGGTTCAAAGCAGAGCTATCATTTTGTCGCCTGATGAGCCAGACAATAACATCAAAATGTTATAGTCTGGCCATGACCGATAGACCATTGAATCCAAGGGGTGGAATCAGCAGTTGTCTTTCAAAAGGCCTCTGCAGGCTGATGAGATACTGCTAGTGTAACCTGCGTTGTCCTGCACGGTCCAGCCTGGGCTCGAACCGGCGACTCAACAACACCACAGACTGGGAGTGCAGCGCGCTAGCGAGTGAGCTAAAACCCTAGGGTCCAAGATTCACGCACTAGAGCGACTGGGTGGCTTTCGGGAGGGAGGCAGGTTTACCAGCGTCCCACTCGCACAGCTAGGCTAGCTGGCATCCGTTACACTAGGGTACGTCTAGGTGACTCGTTACAAGCGACCAGACCTTGGAAGAGGACCTACTGAGGCCCTACGGCTTGTGGCTAGACGTATCGGCTGAGCAAAACAATTTGCTACTGCTAGGGTGCGTCTAGATTTCTAGGCTAATCATTGGTTTTCCATTTCCATTGGATGATTTTGGACATCCAAGGCCTTATTTCTATGGACAGGTTACATTACCTTTCCTGATCCACACATGTTAAATTTCATCTTGCAGCGAACAGTTAACCCTACTAATAGGATATATTATCTAAATTTGTTGACAAAATGGTTTTATGTAAATTTATACATTTTTTAAGTGCCAAAATAATCCCTCGGGTCAATTTGACCTGAATATTACGAAAGATTGTAAAATCTTAAGATAACACAAAGCTTAAACTATGAAGTGTGCATGCCTAATGAGACTGGATGTTCAACATGTCCAGGTGTCTAGTTTGAAATAACCCAAACTGATTCTAATAACTGCCACAGGTAAGTTCATACTGTAGGTGAAATCCCTTAAAGCGCAATAAGGTCCCCTGACATCCAAAACACAAAAGCGTCTGATAATCATGGTGCCCAAATCGAAATGACGCCTTCTGTTTGCCTCTGGCTACAGTGAGAGAAAGAATCCATTCAAGCAAACAGATTTTATGAGCCTAATTATAAAACTGGGGAGCAGCGATGGATGCCAGAAGGACTAAAGGAATTGACAGCGCTTATGTCAGTAAGGATGTAAAACATGATGGGACAGTGACTAGAAGTGAGAAAAGACGTGAGGAAAGAGGGGGGAGAGAAAGAGAAAGAGAGAGAGAGAGGGGTGGAGAGAGGGGGGGGGAGAGAAAGCAGAGATAAGGAAAGAAAGGGATGGCAGGAATGAAGGAAAGAGGGGAGGAGAAGAAAGTAAGAGCCAAATGTCACTCCTCCGGGCTCTCATTCCTGAGTGCGGTAACAGGCGCACTTTGACTGCGCTGTGCAGATAGGATGCAGTTTTGGAGCAGGGTGGAGGTGAGGGTGGAGGTGAGGGCAAAGCCGACGGAAGGAGTAGGAGGGTTCACAGCGGGAAAGGAGAGAGAGAGAGGAGGGGAAGAGAGGGAGGGGAAGAGAGGGAGGAGAGAGAGGGAGCAAGGACAAGGGGTTTGGACCCAGATCTGTTAGAAAACATTTCACTAAAAACAGACAGCCATGGTAATTATACGTATAGCATGCCCAACAGCTCTGTGGGGGCTGAGACACACACACACACACACACACACACACACACACACACAGAGAGAGAGGCCTACCTATATGTAGCTCAGCTCATGGATGAACATAGGCCAGACGCACACATGCAGACCACAGTGGCACAGTCTCTCTAACCGTCATTTTGATGGCAGGATTTGTTTGCGGTGTCTGGAGAGCCCAAGCCAGTAAAACTTCTACACATGTGGGTGCCTGCTCTGGTTGAACTCTCTTCTTCCGCCTCTCTCTCTCTCTCTCTCTCTCTCTCTCTCTCTCTCCCCCATGGCTTTGTTGTGTCTGCTTCTCCTCATGGGACCAGGGCGGGTGCTCTGGCGTAGGGATGGCTGGCCAAGGTCACCCAATCCAAAGGTGTTTACTGCAGCTGAACAGTGAGGTCTTCCAGTGCCTTCTCCTGCAGCTGTGGGCGCTCACTTTGACCCATACGATCTTCCATAGTTCACCTGATATTCTGCTGTGAAGACAAAAATAGAGTAAAGAAAGAGGAGCTGTGATGGAATTTAATAAAAGTAATGTATAGATAGATAAGTAGAATAATCTATTTGGCATAGTTTCGCCTCCAGATGCAAACTTGTGGAACCTACCTAGATAAGAAGTGGCTAAGCCCATTGCTAAAAACTCACTTCCCTGCACAACAATCATTTTTGGCAACACTTTATAATAACTCATCCTATTAAGTATTTATTAAGCATTATTTAACACATTTGTTAATTATTAGTAAGTCATCAAATCTTAATTATTTCTCATCAGTTAATCATTTATAAATCATCAGTAAGGCCCTTCTGCCCCTTTCCCTCACTACCACCTTAACCACCTTTCTAAACCTAACCCCCACCTCACTGCATCATAGAAATCCACCTTCCCATATACAGACAACATACAGCCCACCAACCCACTTGATCATCAATTAACACATTTGTTAATATATATGATTAACTGATGAGAAAAAAGAAGAGTTAATGGCTTACACATGTGTTACAAATTATTAACAAATGTGTTAAATAATGCTTAATAAATGCTTAATAGGGAGGAGTTATTATAAAGTGTTACACTTGGTTCTGACAGGGCGCTCAAAGGTTTAAGTTTTATTCACATTGTTTCCTCCACTCTTTGCCTTGTCAGTCATCTCACAGTAACCTACAAAACTTTGTAAGGCAAACACACACACTCTTCTGTTGAATTACATGAGGTCCATTGAGAGGATATACACGTAGAAAGGCCTACACTTGGTTGAATTACATGAGGTCCATTGAGAGGATATACACGTAGAAAGGCCTACACTTGGTTGAAAGATACTCTAGGATTATGTGTAGCTTATACAAAAAAAACAACTCCTGACGATAGCCTCTCTCTTTTCAGTAACCTGTTTAAATAAAAGCAAATGACTGTTTGAAAAGTTTCTAAACATCACCCATTGACCCCATACAGTAGCTAAGAACATCACCCACTGACCCCATAGCTAACTACTTCAGCAAAAAGTTTCACTGCATGTAGCAAATTAAATTAAGTTGACATTTTTATCGCTTTTCTTTCTTTTTTTTTAAATATATGCATTGCTCCCTGTCAGGCACTTTGATAGGCTACCCTTATTTAATGTGTAAAATACTGCCACTTTAGTGGAGAGAGCTGTAGAATGTGGTGGTTTGTTTTCAAATCTCTTAAGTGCTCGTTTGATTGGCAGACCCCACTATATCTTTACAGCCTGGTCAACTGATTACCTCTCAACAACATAAAAACGTCTCTTTTCATCAGCAAACTATGCATGCAGGCCTACATGTTTGAAAATAAAACTAAATTGATTCAAGGCGGCCTGACAAATTCTACACCCAAATCAAAGAAGTGCGAGGCTTTCAGGCTGAGGGGAGGCAGGGTTATTTTCACCGCTGTGGTAGACCAGCGAACCAGCTGCCCTCACCAGTCCTTTGGCTGAGTTTGCTTTGTGCCGTGACTTCAGTGTGGCCGTTTTTACTGTTTAAAATGCAGCTGGTGACACCATGTCAAAATAACATCTACGCATAACATCTAGCCATAATATCTGAGGTGTTTTTTGCTCTCCACTGGAGCACAGTCTGTGGGTGCCTTTTTTCTCCTCGACTCCCCTCATGCTATGCTGTATTTGTTCTTTCCTTCCCCACAAATTGGTACAGGTGGCGCGTCTCTTGATGCAGCGACCTCTTGCTCCCCCTCACAGAGGGAGTGAGGAACGTAATCTCGATTCTTTGTATGTACGGTATGTCTTGTACATGTGAAGCAATTGACAAATAAAGATTGATTGATTGATTGATTGATAAATGCAGACTGACAGGCTACAAATTGCCATGCATGGCCTGCAATGAAGTTGGACTGCAGTGATGTTGGGCTGAAAATGACTTTAGCTTTCAATTTCATCTGATGAGCATTGTGCAAGTATTTAAAAGGAATTATTGCACATTTAAAGCAGTCCCATATAACCCTTGATTACTTATTGTGTAAAGACAAGTAGGCCTATACACTCTCAGTCTCTGCATGTATCCCATCCCTGCTTTAGCAACATAGACAGCACACACTGAGTGTGAACACACACACACACACATGCACACACACATGCACACACACACACACACAAACACACACACACCTACACACACACACACACACACACACACACTGTCCCGGGGCAGTGGGCAGCCTGCTGCTGCTCTAGCTGGGGAGATCAGTGAGGGGTTCTCATTGGTCTCTTGCTGAGGGGTCTCAGTCTCCAATGTGTGCATGGGAGAGTGATGCCCAAACGCTCCCCCCAGCACAGCCGCCGCCTTTTT
Source organism: Sardinella tawilis (assembly GCA_030264315.1). Classification (NCBI taxonomy): domain Eukaryota; kingdom Metazoa; phylum Chordata; class Actinopteri; order Clupeiformes; family Clupeidae; genus Sardinella; species Sardinella tawilis. The sequence goes on along the minus strand of JASCQY010000104.1, from coordinate 2,295,631 downwards.
CCAACCGGTCAGGGATCAAACCTCCTGCCCTCTGCCTTTCAGTTACAAGTCCGAGCCCCTGACCAACAGGCCCAACATTAAAGCCTATACATACAAAACAGCATACTGTCCAGTTTATCAAGCCTGAATGTTCTAATCCCTAAGCTCGACAGAACACTGGGACCATACTGGGACTTTACTACACTGATTCCATTTCTGTTGCTGTGGCTTTTGTCCATGAATAAATACGAGATATTTTCAGCATTATATATTATGCATTTAACAAAATGACAACTGTTTGGGGATATTATTATGTAAATTCACTACCTGATAATGGGTCAGGGCAGGGCAAGTGACTGTACTGAAGCCACAAATTCTCAGACAAACAGCTGTACCTGGCCAGGAAATAGTGCAAAAAAACAAACAAACAAACAAACAAACAAACAAACAAATAAATAAATAAATAGCCCATTGCTAAGATTTTTGAAGACTGAGTCTTAAATGCACTGTAGGTCAAAGGAAACATCGCTGTCCACCACCTCAACACAACAAACACTGAATCACATCCGCCCAACACACACCAGGCAGACAGCGAAGCAGACACTGAAATTACACAGTGACAAGGCCAAGACAAATCCTTTTCACCAAGAATAACACTCAGACACAAGGGTCAGCTTACAATGGACAGCAGCTCTAAGCCTTTCAAAGTCAAAGATGGCCAGGAGGATTTCCCAAGGCCCTCTGTCTCAGTTTGTGTTTTTGTGTGGGTGGGGAAAGATGTCTGTGAGTAAGAGACAGAGGGAGTGAGGGACAGAAAGAGAGAGAGACAGAGAGAGAGAGAGAGAGAGAGAGAGAGAGAGAGAGACAGAGAGAGAGAGAGAGAGGTTGAAAGTGTCTAGTTCTAGTTCTAGTTCTTCTAGGTCTAGGTCTAGTTCTTCATTTTGTCCTCCTAACTTTTCACGACCCTGAAACATCTTCCCTTCTTGTATATTTGTCTCGTGAGTGCCAACATTTAAATGGCATTTGCAGAAACACTGTGGGCCTATATACGTGAAATCACGTCCCAACTCAAGAGTGCACACGGAACAAAAATACACTTAGCCTACACAGCATGCATGACCGTTTCAAGCTTGGCGGACTTCTGGGCCGTAAACTTGGCATGGAGGATGGCCGTCCGGGCCCGGCCCTGGTTGGCATTGCCTCTATTTCTATATGGGATGGTTGTGGCTTTGGCGGGGGCTGAGGCAACCTCTGATTAGGCCCGGTGCTGGCCCGTGGCCGCGCGATTAGAGGCGTGTGGTCTCGCGAGCGGCAGTCTTGGGGTTTTGCGGGGGCAGCTACAGGGTGCGAGAGAGAGTCGCTTTCAGGCTGTCATGGCGCGGTGCTGTTGTTGGGGCAACCCTGTAAAAACTCCAATCACGGATGATGTGTCACTTAGCGGAGGAATGTCTGGGCGACCTACATCGTATGCTGTAGCATTGAATATTTACGTTACATCAAGGAGGGGGGGAAATAGGGGGATAGAAAAATACAGGCTTCCCTTCCCTTGTACAGACCCTGGCTAGCGGTTTTGGCTAGTTTGGTTTTGGCTTGTCAAGACCTTGTCAATCAACAGCATGACAGACATCCATATTAGAGCCTGCATTCCGAAAGCGCAGCAATAGTAGACTGGTATATTAAGCTATGCAGAGAGTCGGCCTATTTAAAGATTTCTAGCCCTTTCCTGTTGTATGGTGCAGTTAAAGATGGGTTCATTGGTGATGCTTCATGGAAAGGATGCATGTGATGTGATTGAGGCCTACATAGAGACTAATGGGGTGCATGCTGAACTTGCTCAGGCAGTAGCCTTCATGCAAAGGAGAAGAGCTCTTGGAACATAGAAAAGTAAAATGAATGAGTATTAGTCATTATATAAACTGCAGGACAGTGTTTTATGCAAATTACAAAACTGCATATTGGCCACATTTGTGAACCTGGAGCAAAAAAGTTTAGTCATAATATACATCATGAATCACACATCATTACAGAAAGCATTATCAAAATAGCCTGTACCCATTTACTCTTAACTCATAGCTGAAGATATTTTTAGAGGGGAAAATTAATACTGTAAATGCTAGTTTCATTATCTTTAAATTGAAATCAGGAAAATGTGTATATTTAAATCATGAACATTTGAGTGATGTTATATTAAGACTTGACTATAGTTCACTTTTACCCACATTATTTCACACAATAAGTGGACTTAATCACAGTTAGTTTTCAGGGGAAATTCATAATATTGTATAATTTATAATTATTGTTGATGATAAGAAATGCAGATAAATTAAATCAATTTTTTTTTGTATCTATGAATAATTTGAAATAAAATTACATCAATCTGTGTCCATCACTTACCAAACAAAACAATATAAAAACTATAAAGTAAGAAAGTTGGTAGGAACTAATTCGGTCGACAGCACACAGTTCAACACACCCCTCGTTAAAAAATCTTGAGTGTGTGCATCTGTATACCATAACAGTGTACGTTCTGTGTTAGTATTTTGTAACTAATAGAAGAACCAAAACCCTTCAATTCTCAGAAATTTGTCTGCAACCTGCTAAGACTAAGAGCTCCACTAGCATCTCTATTTTATTTTTATTTTTTTACCATGAAAATCCCAAAATGAAATCAGTAAATAATCAATGCAGAAGAAAAAAAAATTATAAAAATGTATTAAAAAATCTTAGTCTACAAGATATATCCGGACTCAGTCTCTGTAGCATAAAACTAACCGATGGATATTATCTTATGTATATGGTACTTTCACCTCTCACAAGAGCCGTAAACATGTTTTATGGCAAAACACACACAAAAAAACTTAGGTGTGTTTTGCAGCCATTTAGTTAACATCATCATCCTCCCAGACAGTTTATGCTACTCAGTCAAATGTCAGTCCGCCTGCCTCAAATGTCATTAAAGTCTATTTGCAAAATTATGGCAAGCAAGTTTGGAATGTCTGATGCAGCATGCATCCTTGGTTTGCACTGCTTTGTATGTGTCTATACCTTAGCTTGAGAGAAACTTTAAAACACACTGGATATGCCAGAGTGCATTCATCCCTACTGACTCACTTTTCCTATTCAATTTCTTTTTTTTTCATTCTGAAAATTATATACTGTATGCCTGTGTCTGTCTGTCTGTCTGTGTGTGTGCTTGTCTGTCTGTCCAATTCCGTGGGTGTGTTTCTGAATGCGCATGTGTGTGTGTATGCTTGTTGTCTGGGAGCTGCTGGCGTGTGTGTGGGTGTTTGTGTGTGTGGCAAGCGGAAAGGGAAGGAGGGGGTCACCCTCTTTCCAAACCAATCGCAATTGAACCCAATTGTTTCGGTAGGGCTCCCAAAGAGTATAAAGACCCAGTAGGGACGAGGCAAAGACACATCGCAAGGAGAAGAGAAGAAGAAGAAGAAGAAGAAGAAGAAGAAGAAGAAGAAGAAGAACAAGAAACTTCACTCCAGCCCACAACAGCAAGGCCAAGTACCACTACTTGACTTATTCTTTCAGCAGAGAAGGGAAAACAAGAAAACAACAGCAGAATCATGAAGACTTTCGCCATCCTCACCCTCTTCGCCGTGCTGTCCGTCTGTCTGTCCAACCAGGGTAAGTACACGCTCCACGTCTCCTGACCCTTTCCCTAGGTTAACTCTTAAGTATACGCACTAATGTTGTTGGAGTTCGAGTAGAACCAGGGTTGACTGAGGATGCTTTTGGGGGTTTTGTTTTTTTTTTACTTGTAGCCTATAGACATGTGAGCGTTGTCTTTGCCTGCCTGCATGTCTGCCTGCCTGACTGACGGTGTTGTTTTTTTGACCGGACAGACATGGCCATGGAGGCCTCCTCTGACCCTGGCGCCGCTGCACCTGCTGCTCCCGACTCCTCAGCCTCCTCCTCGGCCTCCGACTCCTCCTCGGCTTCCGACTCCTCTTCGGCCTCCGACTCGGCTTCATCTTCTGCCTCGGACTCCAATTCCGACTCGTCATCCGCCTCTGACTCCTCGGCCTCTGATTCATCCGCCTCCGACTCCTCGGCCTCCGATTCTTCCGCCTCTGACTCTTCAGCCTCCGACTCTTCAGCCTCCGATTCCTCAGCATCTGATTCTTCAGCCTCAGACTCTGCATCCTCTTCCTCCTCCTCTTCCTCCGAGTCTACTGAAGGTAAGCCCCGTTCCGACATCTCAATGGCTTCTCCTCCAACTACACACTTATTTCCGCACAGTCAGCAATGCCAGGCTAATGCTAATGAGTACAATTTGGGCAATTTAAAGCAGTTTTAAGTCAAAGTCAACGATTAAGTTAACAATTCTACATTAGCCCTGAATACCTGACTCTCGCACAGGTGTGCTGCATGTACCTGCTTTCCTCTCAGACTAGCTATTATACACCACCACTTTTCTATGGTGGTGTCTATTGGCATAGAACCACAGGCTGAAATCTCTCTCTCTCTCTCTCTCTCTCCCCCGTCCCCTCTCCTCCGTCTCCACAGACGCAGCTCCCGTCGCTCCTGACGCCGGTCCTGATGCCCACGAGGTGATCGTGAAGAGGGACGTGGCCGTCGCCCTCCTCAGGAGACACAGGAGAGCAGGAACACCAGCCGCTGACCTCTCCCCTCTGCAGCTGGAGAGGTAAACAAATCTGCCCTTCCTTCCTTCCCTCTCTCTCTGTCTCTCTCTCTCTCTCCCTCTCTTCCCTCTCTCTCTCTCTGTATGCACAGTATGTATTTGTGTGCCTTGGCCTTGTTAGAGCTGTCACAGACACATGTCCCGCTGCCCAGTGAGGCAAGGCAACTCCATGTAAATGCATGCATGTCTAATTGCAGCAGACACCCCAAGCCCCTTGTTAAGACAGCAGCAGCAGCGGTAGCGGCATGGGCTATACATGTACATTATTTGCTGCAGGGCATTGTGGTTAGGTGGAGGCATTCCAGCCATGCCTGGAAAAAAGCTGCGGAATGCAAATGACAGCCTTTATGTAAAGATGTGTAAAGATTAGCCCAGACAGGGGTTAGTCTAGTGCATGGAGGCTACTATACGTTGGCTGCCTTCCAATGACCTCCCTAAGCTCCCTAAGCCCTGAAGCCCCCAAAAGACTGGCATGAATCAGCCAATCACCAAGTCAGTTCATGCCAGGCAAGTCGTTTAGGATTCAGGGGTGCATAGGGGAGACATTGAGATTCATCCAATGTGTCATAAAGTGCCTTACGGCTTCTGAGTCTGACCCTCAAGGGAGACTAGTGTTTAACTGCATTCATTAGTCATTTTCTCTGCTAAACTGATCGGTGGTGAGGTGAGGTGAGGTGTGACTGTGTAACTGACTGGGTCTGTGGTTTTTTGTGTTCCAGCCTGAGGGAGGTCTGCGAGGTCAACGTGGCATGCGACGAGATGGCCGACACGGCTGGCATCGTGGCTGCCTACACGGCCTACTACGGCCCAGTGCCCTTCTAAACCGGCCCTGTGAAGCCAGACGACTAGCCTCTGGAATCTGCTCCTCTGACAACCCCCTTCCTTTTTTTGTGAGAGAACGAGAAAGAGAGAAAGAGAGAGTGAAAGAGAGAGAGAGAGAGAGAGAGAGAGAGAGATAGAGAGAGAGAGAGAGAGACTGACTGTGTTAGTGACTTGACGAACAGGACAACCACTTTACTTTTTTTTTCTGACAGAGCCACGAAAAGCAACAAGTGGTTGTGTCCCCGCCGTTTGAGAGCGCCCTCAATGGTTACAGTGGCCTCGGGAGGGTTGAGTGATTTTTTATGCGAGCCACGAACGAAACCTCCTCTGCATTTGGAAACAGCAGGAGCCGTGACGGCTAAAATACAGAGTAGCACACTAACGGAGTGTGTGTCTGCCCCCCACCCCACCCCACATCACCCCCTCGGTACCCAGCAGGGCTCTGGGGGTGTAGGAAGGGACAGGAGATCTGTATAGACATACTGATGTAAATAAGGCCAGGGGTTAGCCTACTCAAAACAAGTTTGTTGTATGTGTGTGTGTGTGTGTAATGAGGTTTAATAAGATGAGAGTGTTTTTTTTTTTTCTGTATGCTGTATTGCTGTATGAGTTGTATTGCTTCAAGGTATTCTACCGTTTACTAACCTGAAAGACAACTCAAGTTGAAATATTAACTTATTGAGTTTTACAAGTGACGGTTACTGGCATAGTGTAAGTCAGCCATGGTAACTGTTGCATCTGTAAAGCTGAACGGTGCTATTTCCACTTTTCTGTGGATTCTACTACCAACTGTACACACATGTTTTTACCATTGCAATTTGAAAGTGGATAAATACCCATGCTAAGGTATTATCCATCCATGTGATTGACATTTGTTGCAGCTGTCAGTCCTCTTTTGTATTGTTTTACTAATGTGCACATAATTTGTGTAAATTGATACAGTGGATTTACCCCACTTTTGCTTGAATGTTTATGTCAATAAAATAATGTTTAAAAAGAATCTACTAGTTTCTTGGTTGTTTTTGATCTAACAAGTATAAGCCTAGTATATCTCCATTTAACATATACCAGTTCTTCTAACAGGCTTGTATATAAACACCTATAAATAGAAGTATAGACTGGAAGCCTTCAGAAAATAAATTGTAATTGTATCAACTTCCGTAAATACACATTAACTGTGTAAACAGTTCAAGCCACTCGAGTTCTGCACCAATTCTCTTGTATACGCGACCATGTCTTGTTATGATAAATAAATTACCTTATCGAGCTATTTCCTGGCCCGCATGCTACTTTCACGTGATCGCGCGTCCACAGTTCAGTCAGTGGCTGTGCGCGCGGTCCAGCGATACAACAGAAATCGGAGGTGGTGGTAGGATCAAAGGAATAACTTTGGCCGTATAAGGACATATTACAGAAAATGGATTTTCTCATCGGTAGCCCGTTTTCTTCTCCTGTCGGACAGCGAATTCGTAAGTGTCTGCTAAATTCGATGATTGCCTTCAAATGTTACTCCCTCCCCTTTAAATTAACGTTACGCCAATTTACACTGGCTTGCGCATGGAAGAAAAACTAGCTACAGATGTTCTTGAATTGAGACTAGCGCTTCGGCGATTCTGGATTTGAGAAGTATGAATGGTCAACACATTTACTAAACTCGGAGAATAGGCTACATGTTACATGAATGACAAGTTACTTTTATTGTTAGTGTTTATTGCACTGCACAATTACCGAATTACACAGCAGAGTGCAGTTTTTGATCGATGCATGGGAATGGCCAATATTGAGCGAGTACTTAGTGCGCACAGAGGCTTATGATATGTGATTGGTAATTCTCTGATAGATGACATGAACGTCGTCGAATCAGCTATAGTTCCAGCGAACATGGGGCGGGCTCTTGCCAAGTGTCAACTTTTACAATAAGGAACTAAAGTTACCGTTTAGTCGGGCCTGTAATCTTACCAACATTGACGTCGAGAATTTCACTTTACTTGTTCATCCATGTCACAAAGTCGTTATTGCGCGTGCTTCTAACCACTTACTTCATGTATTTTATTCTATGAGAAAATAAGAATTCACTTATTAAGATCTGAATGTGCACTGCGCTTTGATGTTTCTTTTTCTTTGTTTTGTATTGTTCTCTTGTCTTCTTGACATAGCCTACAAGAAAGTTTTTTTAGCCTGTAATAAACGGCTAGGCATCTTTCTATCTTAACAGATAAATGACTGTGTCAGGGTTCAGTTCAAGCTCATGTAATTGGGTCATGAGGACGCGGTCGACGCAGTCCCAACCTGGTTTATCTACATGTGGCATGAGTCATTCAGCACCACTGCTGGGTGACATTTTTACTCTAGTCACTGGTCTAGTGTTGCCAAAGCCTTCTGCTGACAAATGTGTCCCTGGTGACATCACCCAGAGTGCAGTCACCTCTCTCATCGTGTAGCTCTTTCACATCCTCCCTTCTTTTTCACTGTAGTGTCAGAAATGCTTCATCCACCTCTGAGCAAATGTGTGCAAAAGCAGCTGACAGTCACATGAAGTACTGTGTGTGTGTGTGTGCGCGTGTGTGTGTGTGTGTGTGTGTGTTTGTGTGTGTGTGTGTGTGTGGAGGGGAGATTTAGGGAATTATAAGCACTTACCACAGAGGCCATGGGAGGGTGGATTTCATGAGGTTGTGAGGTATGGATCACATGGGGTGGGAGAGGGAGGCTGAGAGTTCTCTCCCCTGAGGAAATGTTTGGAGCTCAATTGGTGCTCTCAGTTCTCAGTGGAATTTCTCAGCTCAGGGAGGGAGCATCCTATCCCAAACAAAATGACTTTCAATTCCTCTTAGATAAGTTCTATGTAAACAGAATGCATTCCACCTTAACCTTAATGCCATGACTACTGTAGCTTGACTGACACATTGTGAAAGCATCGCTCTATGCTGTGGCTGAAAGTGTCCAAGCAATTTTAAGATTTATTTGTATATTGAGAGGAGACAGACATTAACATAGAAATGACCAGTCTGATAATGACCGATAGAGCAGGATACTGTACATCCAAGTGGCAGAATAAGCGATTGTCTTTCAAACTGCCACTGCACATCGTCGCAGTACACCCAGCGACTCTCTTCCCGTAAAGAGCGATGTGATTGATCCGACCAAACGGCTACTGAACCCCCCTGGTTCATTTCTAGACAAACCTGCATAGCAAAACCATTTGCTACCATAAGGGCATGTTTAGCTTTCTAGGCTCATGGCAGATGACAAATGTGAGGTTTATTTGTGCATTGTGCATTTTGTGGGTTATTTTCAGCAAAGGCCGTTCTCCCAAAACACACATTAAGATCCTGGGGAGCAGGGGGCAAATGTAACAGGAACCCATAAGTATGAAAAAATGATTTATTTATATAATTTATATTTATATGTAATTATCTTGAAACCCACCTCCATAGTGAAGACTGCTTGGAGAGTGATAGAAAAAGTTTGAGGACCCCAGGCGTTGTATGCGTTAATATAAATTAAGCTGTCAAACATTGTTGGCTAGCACTTACAGAACTTGTCCAACAGCTCTTGGAGAAGTGATTGTTGTTCCTTAGACATTGATACAGCCAGCCCTGCTGTGGTATAATATTATGGTGTAATAATGATTGAGTGTTCTGACATTCCCACGCTGTTGTTGTGTCTCCTGGTCAGAGCGAGCGACCAGCTCCACCCTACAGGCTGAAGACTGGGGCCTCAACATGGAGATCTGTGACATCATCAACGAGACAGAGGAAGGGTCGGTAGCTGCAGCTAATCTTCATCTCTCTTTTCTCTATCTCTTCCTCTCTCTCTCTCTATCTCTCTCTCTCTCACTCCATCTCTCTATCTGCACATTTCTCTCTACATCCCTCTCTTTCCTTTCTGTCTCATTCAGCTAATGACCTTTACATCAATTTCTGTCCCGGGTGAATGGTGAAGATTAAAGATGCCCTCTGCCGTTTTTTTTTTTCTTTTGCTTCATTTGTTTCTGTCTAATTGAATGCTGCTGCCTAAAATAGTCTCTCTCCATTGCTCACTGCCGACACCCTTGACTCGTAGACTGACAAAGGCGATATGAATGACTGACTAGACACTTATTAGCTAGATTGTGTGTGTATATCATTCTCTCATCAACTGAACCAGTCTCTTATAACCCGCCCTGTATAACTCTCTCGAGGAGAGGAGAGGAACATATACTGCATCCCATTGGCTCCATTGGATTGTAAAAAAAAAAAAGAAGAAGAAGAAGCATAACCTTTGACCTCTTCAATCTACAGACCCAAAGATGCCATGAAAGCCATTAAGAAGCGAGTTGTGGGCAACAAGAACTTCAGGGAGGTCATGCTAGCGCTAACTGTGAGTCTGCACTCCCACACACCTATTGTACTGCCTGTGTTGAGCAAAGAGCTAGCGTAGCTTTCTGTTCTTGTTCCGGCTGGTGTCTCTCTTTTTGTTTGTGTGGGTTGAAATTAGGTTGACTTCTGCAGAAGTTTACCACTCTGTGGCCCCTGCACTTTTGGAGCGCAAGCGGACAACATTTTTTTTTCTTCCTCCTCACCAACCACTTATGAAACCCTACCTAGGAACACATTTAGACAATCACATTTAGAAAGACATTTAGGCAATCAGTTAGTCTGCAGTCTTTGTTTTGGAAAGGCGTGCTGCTTACAACCTTTGGGTTTCCATAGAAACCATGGGTGGATTTTACCTTCCGACTGTATGAGTTTGGTATATTTACTATCTTTCCAAGAGTCTGCTCACTTTGGTCTGAACTACACCGGGTTTCAGTTTAATTTCTGGGTTCTTTTGGATCTAGGTGTTGGAGACATGCGTGAAGAACTGTGGCCACCGGTTCCACGTCCATGTGTGCACCAGGGAGTTTGTGGAGGGGGTGCTGGTGCGGGCCATCCTGCCCAAAAACAACCCGCCCGCAGTGTTACACGACCGGGTGCTCAGCCTCATTCAGGTCCGTTTCAATTCAATTACTCAGCCGTCCCTGTAAAGACCTTAAGGGTGTGTGTTTGTTCATGTGTATGGACTTGCTTGCTTACTTTTTGCAATCATTGCCTGCTTGCCTCTCAAACCCTTTCCCCGTACTGTGTGTCATCATGTGCATGTACATGTGAAGAAATTGATAAATAAAGCTGCTACTTCTAGTAGTAGTACTACTACTATTACTACTAGTACTACTACTACTACTACTACTACTACTACTACTACTACTATCAAATGTATGGACTAGGCTTATTATATTGTAAATGCTTTGTTGGCCTGATTGCCTCCCCATCCTTGGCCCATATTCCTGAGCCACTGAGCATTGGCAGAGGGTGCATACCAGACTGTTATTGTTAAACTAGTGGAAAAGGAAGTGGCTGTCCTTCAAATGAAATTCCTTACAGTTGTTCTCAATGCTTCATCGGTGTGTAACACCCCTCTCATCCGTATATCTGTCTTTTGGCTCAGGCCTGGGCTGATGCCTTCCGGAACTCTCCGTCCCTGTCCGGGGTGGTGAGCGTGTACGACGACCTGCGGCGGAGAGGCCTTGAGTTCCCCATGACTGACCTGGACGCTCTGTCACCCATCCACACGCCACAGAGGGTGACTCTCCCATACTCACTGTTTACCCAAGATGGGACTTTGGACCTCTATCTTATCTGTCACAGTAAATGTGGTACCAGCCCTGTTATCGTAGCCATTCATCTGTGCATCAACCTGTGCCTGTTTGTGTGTGTGAGAGAGTTTCTTGTCGTTTTAAATCTCACTCTATCATTTGTTCTCTCTCTCTCTCTGTCTCCCTCCCTCTCTCTCTCTCTCTCTCTCTCCCACCTTCATCTGTCTGTCTGTCTCTCTCCCTTTATTACTCTCTCTCTCTCTCACTCTGTCTCTCCCTCTCTCTCTCTCGCTCAGAGTGCTCCTGAGAATGAAACATCCACGCCGGCGTCAGACTCTTCAGTCCCACAGCAGACGCAGGCCCCCACCCCTTCTCCTCTACCCCCTCCTTCCCAGAATGCCCAGCCCCCGCCGACGGACGGCCCCGTCTCCTTAACCACGGAACAGGTCAGCAATGACTTCAGCGTCCAGTAAACTCCCTCGTTTCATCTCTGTGTGACTCATAAGGACATCACAGCTTAGCGCATCCTAAAGCCTTAGAGTGACTCAGCATTATTGTTTTTTGTAAAATTTAGTTCTATATAATGGATAAAACTGAAAAGGCCAGGAGAAACAACGCAAGCATACTGTACTCAGAAATATTAGACCAAGTCTTCTAAAGTTGCTTTCTAAGCAACAGGTGGGGAACACTTCGATAACGCTTAAGTAATGTGACTAGTGTAGCCTTAACCTGAAAGCATAGTATGAGTGTGTGTGTGTGTGTGTGACTGACTGACTGACCTGCCCTTTGGTGTGTGCGTGACTCAGAGGCAGAAGCTGCAGTCGGAGCTGGAGCTGGTGAAGGGCAACCTGAGGGTGATGACAGAGATGCTGAACCAGAGCACCAGCAGCGAGACCACCGCCTCAGACAGGGAGCTGCTGCAGGTAGGACCTGCCCTTTACACACACACACTCACTCTCACTCTCTCTCTCTCACTCTCACTCTCTCTCTCTCTCTCTCTCTCTCTCACTCTCTTTCACTCACTCCCTCTCTCACTCTTTCTCTCGCTCCCTTTCTCACTCTTTCTCTCTCTTTCTCTCTCTCTTTCACTCACTCCCTTTCTCCCTCTTTCTCTCTCTCTCTTTCTCATTCTTTCACTCATTCTCTTTCTCAAATTTTCTCTCTCTCTTTATTTCTCTCTCACACACACACTCTCTCTTTTTCTCACTCTCTCTCTTTCTCTCTCTCACTCACTCCTACTGTCTCTCACAAACAGACAAACACACACTCATTTGCTTCCTGCCTGTCTCTATTTAGTCTAGATTCTCCTCATCCCTCAGTTGATGAATGTGTGCATTGTGTGTTTGTCCTGCCATAGTTTGTTTGGGGATAATAGCACACTTTGGCGAGCTTATTGTGTCTTGTTTGTCCTATAGCTATAAACTACTGACATATCTGCCAATGATGTGTTGTGTATTTTGTATATGTGTTTTGTGTTTAATATTATTGTTTTGTGTGTGTGTGTGTGTGTGTGTGTGTGTGTGTGTGTGTGTGTGTGCCTGCGTGAGCAGCAGTTGAACGGTGTGTGTAAAAACATGCAGCAGCGGGTGGTGGAGCTGATCCCTCGGCTGCTGGATGAAGCCCTGATTGGAGAGCTTCTGGTCATCAACGACGACCTCAACAATGCCTTCATCCGCTACGACAGGTGTGTGTGTGTGTGTGTGTGTGTGTATGTGGCCCGCTTCCACCAAACTGCCTTCTTGTTAACAATTCTCTCTTCACCATCCATCTCTCTTGTTTTCTTTCTCTCTTTCTTTCTTCCTTTCTTTTCTCTCTCTCACACCTCCACCTGTTCACTCTTTTACACTCCTCTCATCTCTGTGTTTTACACTCCTCTCATCTCCTCTCACTTCTTCCTATTCTGTGGTGTTTTCTCTACTTTTTTTCTTATTCATTCTCAGAATGAGCCCTTAGTGTAGAACAGAGGCACACAGAACACAGATGAACTCAAAAGAAAAGCACAACAAACAACATGTAAGAGACAAATAAAAAAACAAGGAAAATGCAAAAGATAAACACATTATGTAAACACATCCACACAATGCAGAAGAAGATCACAAAATGCACTTAGACTGTAAAGGCCAGTTCAAACCAAAGATCCACGACGAGACGAGCTGCACCATTCTAAAAACCAGCAACTTGCTGCAACATTCTAAAACTCTGCAACTGCGATTTGACATGTTGAATCTTTTGCAACTGCTTGCAACTCCTTGCAACTTTTGATTCACACCACCGCAACTCCTGTCTGCAACCGTCTAGGACTGTTGCGAATCTTTGGTTTGAAGTGGCCTTAAGAAAATACTCTAAAAACACTCACATTGATCATTTCCAGTGTCAGCAACATGTACAGTACAGTACCAGTATCCAGGAGTGGTTTTGCACTTTTGACAGTATGGTTTCTGTGGAATTTGTTGTCACTTTCTCTTTCTGTAACAGAAAAATAATGTCATTGTATCCGAAAATTAACAATTTATAAGTGTGATTAATGCCCCATCTCTTCTGCTGTCATATTGTTTGAACACAAAACCACCTGAAAAAGATATCTGTTGCCCATGTGCTGTTTTGCCATGTTATATTCTCAGGTTTGAGAGGCTAAACGGTGCGCCAAAAACGACCACAACTGTGGTGAGTTTCCTCCTCACTTCTGTGTCATGGACGGCACGTCCAAACCTGCATTCCAGTAGCAGCAGTGGTCGCTTTTTTTTCGACTTTTAGGTTGTGTAGCTTTTACGTTAACAGTTTGCCAGCATCACCACACTATTTTGCGGCCTCACTAAAACTGCTATAATTCCGTTCAGGTAGCACCATTATGTTTAATTTTTTGGCAGCCGATGGTACTTGACTACCGCTACCACTGGAATGTAGATTGGGACGTGCCAGTTTTCCCCTTTAAATGCTGAAATCTTTGATCACTTTGACATCCTAGTAATGATTTCAGTTTTACTGTATTGACTTGTATCATATGAGTGCCTTGTGTGTGTGTATTGGTGAACGCTGTGCACCCTGAATCATACTGTATGTTGAACCATCGTGAGCTGACTGCACTGTTCATGCTAGTTTTAGCACGCTTGTCCTGTCCTCCTTGTGTTTAATTCATTGTGCCCTGCCTCTGACACTGCCAGACCCCCGAAGCAGGAAGCCACAACCTCATTGACCTCAGCCCCCTGTCCCCGCCCTCTTTTCCATCACTCGCCAACCCACCTGTCAGTCAACCAGCCACCCTTGCTCCTTCCAATCAAACGTCTCATCCCAGTAAGTGATTGTTTGTCTGTCTGTCTGTCCGTAATGTGTTCTTTGGCAGGTTCTTCTCCGCTGCATGTGCTGTTTGTGTGTCTGCTATTTCGATTACATTTGAATTTACAAGTATGATATGATCAGTGTGCACCATGTAATTCAGTGGATAAACACACAAAAAAACAATTGTGGGGCTCAGTATTCAAAAACAACATACTTTGTTTTTAAAAGCTTTTGTTGGTAGCAGTCTCATTATGCACAAACAACTGCTGGATTTAGTGCACCAGTGTGTTTGATTTGTCTTTGATTTTTTCCCCCTTCTCTCTCTCTCTCTCTTTCTCTCTCTCTCTCTCTCTCTCTCTCTCTCTCTCTCTCTCTCTCTCTTTTTGTCATCTCATTTGACTTTCTCAGGTGCAGTGGAGGAAGACGAGTTTGACATGTTTGCCAACACCAGGGGTAGCTCTCTGGCAGAGCAGAGGAAGAGGTGTGTGTGTGTGTGTTTGTTTTTCATGTGAACGGCCAATAACTAAATTCTGTGTTCTCAGTATTTTATCATGAACAATAGTCCTTACAAACTACAAATAAGCCACACAAAGTAAAGACTTGTTTTTCCATGTCTGTATTTCAGTGTGAGGTATGAGGACCCCCGGGCGGTGGAGGGATTGGCTGGAGCGTTGGACACGCGGCTGCAAGTCACAGGAGCGGTCAGTCCCATTTTTTAACCCCCCCTTCCCACCCCACTCACAGACACTTTATCCAACCAACACCCAAGGGTCTCAATCTGCAGGTCAACTGGCTAGCTGAAGTTATTTAAGCGATTTAACTACAGTATATAATAAAGTTAGTAATAAAGTCAAGAGCATGGGAATCAAATTTTGTCCACTGAAACAGATTTTTAGTTTTAGTCTTCCTACATAGAGTTTCTGGGAAAATGGCAGTGCAGTGTTTATAGAGGAAGGGGTTCCTGCTACGAGATGTTCCTCTAAACTTGACTAAACAAGCAAACACTGATTGCCTTCCACACCACCAGGCTACCATGTTTACATTCCACGCTGTGACTCGATGCATAATATTGTCTTAAGAGAGACGTATTACCTCCACCTTGTTTAGCGTTACTTGAGGTTAAAGGGCCCTGCGGAATGTACACAAGATGCTGAAGACCACCAACATCTTTGGTGCAATATCATATCATGTCCTCTGATACTCTCTGATACGGAAGATTTATTAATTTAATCTTAGAAGTTAACACATTAAATGAATTAATTTAATCTTAGAAGTGAACTTCTTGTCCCTGTCTAGGAATGAGACACCCTGTGGCCTCAGTGCGCTATTAAAAAATAATGAACACATACATCTCTCGGGGTCTCTTTAGAAGTTTCTAGATGGTTCACTAGACAATGTTGGAGATTAAGCTGTTGATCGCTGAGTGATTGATGCACTGTTCCCCTGAGCAATTGTTGTTGTCATAGTCCTGCGAATGATTGGCAGATTGTTTAATGAGCTTTGTCTAAAATATATTTATATTTATATCATATATATTTATATATATATATATATTTTTTTTTTTATTTCAAAGCCTACTCCATGTGGAGTTAACAGCATAAATGCTTCAGGTCCTCAGCCATTCATTGCCATGTGTCAGTCGTGGAGTCACATGATTGATATGACCAAGTTGCACATTTGTCTGTGAAGGATGATGACGTGTGGGCGCAGGCAGCTGTTGAGTGTGGCTGGATGCACAGTGAAGGATTGGTGGGTAGAGCGAGCCATCCGTTACTCTGCAAATCGCCTGCTTTGGTCTGGGGTGGTACAGATGGAGTTCTCCGGGCTGTCAAGATGCTTGCGAATCGACCGCAGTGAATGGGCGGTTTGGCCCTCAGCATGGGGTTGTCATCCATTGCAGCCACTGTCTCTCTCTTTCTCTCTCTCTCTCTCTCTCTCTCTCTCTCTCTCTCATTCTCTCTGAGAGTGATTATTATGACCCCAAATGTGCTGGCGTGTGCAGTCTGCTGTCAGTTGGGTGCCTGTTCTGTTGGCCACTGCATGCTGGAACCCTGCCACTTGTGAAATGATCAATGAATGAATTGATTGGATTCATGCTCAATGATTGCCATTCGCGCAGCAAATTTATGCCTTGTATTGATTGAAGCATGCATGCTCAGTGACAATGTCCTGGGGGGGGCGGG
>JASCQY010000104.1:2261878-2276674 GCA_030264315.1 Sardinella tawilis | reverse complement strand
CCCCCCCCCCCCCCCCCCCCCCCCCCGCCGGGCGATGCATGGATAATGGACGGGGTGTAATGATGCCTCCATGATGATGCAAGTGCAGCATGCTTGGTTACTGATCTAATATCTCACTGATGGCTGCCCTCTCTCTCTTTCTCTCTCACGTACTCTGTGTCTCTCACTCACTCTCACTCTTTCACTCACACACTTACTCACTCACTCACTCACTCACACACACACATGCACACACACACACACACTACTGTCTGTCTCTCAATCTCTCTCACACACACACACACACACACAACCACACACAAACAAACAAACACACACACACCTTTCTGTTCTTCAGATGCCGGCTCCTCGATCAGCCGCGATGAGTGACGTCGAGAGATGGCTGACTACAGATATGGTGAGATGCAAAGCTGGCTTGGCTGGTTTCACGTTTGACCGTACCAGATACCTTTCTCATTTCTGTGAATAAAATCAGTCCACGTCAGGCTGTTACCAAACACCACACAAAACATGTCTTATGTAATCCTGTAATACCTTCTCTACTCAGGAATAAGTAGTCTGTGCCAGCAGGTCGGCCGGTGACATCTTGTACTTTATGGAATGTGGATTCAGACCGTTTTCTCCCTAAAGAAACTACTAGGCCTAAGATTAGTGTTTCTTATGATAGCTGACATCTTGTACTTTATGGAATGTGGATTCAGACCCATTTTCTCCCTAAAGAAACTACTAGGCCTAAGATTAGTGTTTCTTATGATAGCTGACATCTTGTACTTTATGGAATGTGGATTCAGACCCATTTTCTCCCTAAAGAAACTACTAGGCCTAAGATTAGTGTTTCTTATGATAGTGTTTCTTATGATAGCTGACATCTTGTACTTTATGGAATGTGGATTCAGACCATTTTCCCCCTAAAGAAACTACTAGGCCTAAGATTAGTGTTTCTTATGATAGTGTTTCTTATGATAGCTTCTGATGGTTTAAGTGTCAGTGAGGATGTTACCAAAATGTTTAAAAGCTGAGTCTGCTATTCCTGCACAGACAAAGTCTGGCAAGTCTGGCCAGCCTTCATCTGATTTTGTCTGTTTGCTGTTAAGGATGGGACAGAATTGTTTAGTATGTCGGCAATAAAAAGGTTTGGGGTGAAATGGGTTTTCAAATAAGGCATCTGTAGGAATTTATGTAACAAATTATTATATAAATGTGATTGATTGTACATGAAATTAGAGTGGAGCCCTTTCTGAAATAACTGAAATAGCAGTTTCCCCTCTGTGGTGTTTGCAGTGGTTAGACACATCTAAATGTGTTTTCCTCTGTGCTGTCAGAATGGGATAAATGGAGTGGCGGCTCAGGACCGTTTTGAACTGTTAGATGACAGAATTCACCTCAGACACCCTGGGAATATTTATACTTGCCTTATTATCTTCTTTATTTGGTCTCTCTCACTCTGTCTTCTGCTGAAAAAAAAAGAAAGAACGCTTTACTGACAGTCCTTTGGGACTTACAGTACATCTGTGACATTCCTCAGCCTGTCTGCATTCATGTCTCTTTATTTTGTGCAATTGTGCCATCTGGTGGACAATTGTAGGTAAATGTTTATTTTCTGGTACGCTGCAAAAAAAAAACATCTTTAAGTAGTGAAGCTAAAGCTAAAACACAATAGCCACATGTATTACAATGAACTTAAAGTTCTTTGGAATCAAAAGTACTGGTAGAGGCTTCAGAGCTAAAGTAGGCCTAGATTGGGTGCCCTGTCACTCCGTAACTTTGCTTTCTCTTTTCAGCCTGAGACGGGTGAGACAGAGGGAGTTACCAGTGATGGTGAGTGATCTTTAAATAACACACAGTCAGCTACCACCACTGTGGTACTTTTATCTTCTTTTCCCTTCTTCTGTATGACGCACAATGATGATGTCAGTGGTGTCACGAACATAACGGAAATGGCTCTTTCCCTTTTTCTTTGAAGAGTTTGACAAGTTCCTGCAAGAGAGGGCGAGTGTGGCAGACAACCTCCCACGAGCCCCGAAACCCACCAACGGCTCCTCCTCCGCCTCCTCCTCCTCATCGCGCGCCCCAGCCCAGGCCTCCAGGAAACAGGAGAGGTCACATGACCACCTCTTCACACTGTGAGCCTGTCAAGCACGGGCGGCGGGTACCGAACTGACTGACGTGATTGACGTGTGTCAATCATCACTCCAGCTCTGCAGAAGGACGTTTCGTGGTGACACCACTTGCTCCACATATCACAGAAAGTGCCATTCCTAAAGCCTGTTATCTCTTCTTTCAGGCGGCCGAAGCCTTAGTGGGGGTTGAGTGTAGTAGTGGCTCTTTGTGTTGAATGTAAGATGTGTTGAATGCTGTGATGAGCTAAAGAGAGAAAGACTTTTTATTTCATTATAGTTTTTCATACATTCCCTTCCAACACACACACACACACACACGTCTCTATGCTTTCACTGAAAAGTCCACAGCATTTATAACGTTGTGTGACAGTCAGAAAAATAATAATGCAGCATAAAGAAATGCACCAACCAAGTGAATATGAAAAAGCAGGCCTTATATGTACGGGGTAAATGAAAAAATATACTTTATATGGTAATCTTATTTAAATACGCTTATGTGATTTGTAATCTATTTGGTACATTCTTTACCATTTTGTTATTACGATTAGTCATTACTGGTGTAATTAAAAAAATAACTGTTGCCCATCATCCTGGGGGAGAAAGGTGGTGTTGTGCATTTCTTTGATCAGACCAGTTCTTTTGGGAAAAAATAAAACAAAACAAAGGTGTATTCAAAGGTGAATTCTTACAATGAGTAAGAATTCTGTGCCATGTTGACTTTTGACGAATTACCCATTATCCTCCAACGGATGCAAAGAAAAGTGACTTTGGAACTGACTGGGAGAAATGTTTTGTCTATTGCATGTGGCCACACTTCAGCCCAGCACTTGTAAATTAACCAAAACAACCTCCACCCAGAATAGGAATAGATCTCCAGGCTGTTCTACAAGACTAAGCATTACCAGGGTGTGATAACTCTGAAGTTTGCAGTTGTTAGCTTTAATTTAAAATCTCAAAGGTTTTATGCCCCCTCTCTCAGCACGTCTGCATGTTTAGAGGCCTGCTTTGAACGTCTTCTCTCCAGAATATGGGAAGAAAACATTGAGATCCTTGACCAAGAAGAGATAAGGTCTGGCGCCATGGCAAATAACCTTATGTTTTCCAGATGATGGGTCAGTCCTTTTGTGCGCTCAAGGATGTCTGCAGGTCAGATAGTCAACACTGTGAGACTTGAAAGAAGCTCTAGCCAAGGGCAAGTCAGCCTGTGTGGTTTGTTATAACCAAACTCTTCGCCAGAATATTTTAAACAACAAGGTAGGGTAAGAGAAAAATTAAGTTAAATATATTAAATATATATTGATTTTAGTGTTGTTGGGCCGGAAATGTGTGGATTCCGTATATTGGCACGGGCACAGAAAATGAGTTTACTTCAAATGATTTTGGTCATGTTTTCAAGTTGGCCATCTACGGAGGGACACGGTAAGGCAAAGGGAGCGCTTTCCCAACAACTGGACATGACGTCAGAGCTTGATTTTCTGCGTTCCAGAGAACATTTTCCATTTCACCGGCACTCCGTCCGTCCATACTCCCTATCTCTACGCGAGGGAGATTACCATTACGCGCCAAAACCAAAGCACCTGCGTTCTGCACGTCTGATGCGCCAACTTGGCTCCTCTTTTGACCCGTTTTGGATGTCTGTTGAACGGCCTCCGAATGCAGGTGAGTGGATTGCAGAAGAGCCGTTGGGCAGAAATGGGCAATTTAATATCACCGCTTCTCTAGAACTATCCGAGGGCGCTACGCGATACAGAAAAAAGTTGGAAATAGAAGCGAAAAGTCTGGATTTTGACTCGCTGCCACTGGATGTCGCCACTGTCATTCGGGAGTGGCTCGTGCGCTCGGCTACATGTTCGCTCCGGTACCAGTGGATGGATCTTGGACCTGTCTTCTGGCCTCGGTGGTTGCGGCACACCGACTGCTACGAGGCAGGTAGTCACCAGTCCTGTTCGTTTCCAAGCGGGATGGCATGTCGGCAGGCGCAGACAACCCAAGTGAAAATCCTGGCCTGGCACTGTTGGGGTGGAGATCAAGCAAACGGATGGAAAGATGATGGAAGATCAAGCAAGATTTTACCCAGAAAATGTCTCTGGAGGCAAGTGCCATACCCTGTTGTGACAGCTTGTAAATGTTCGTGTAAATGACAATCTGACACCTCACTAGGTTCTTGTGGCGAACAGACTGTGAGACTGATGTATGCCCAGTTTGTAAACAACCCACGGTGGATCAAATACAGTGAAAATGTTTTTACCAGTGCAATGAGACAGTGGTGGTGTTTTGACAGTCTTGAGATCACTGAGTGAGTGTGTGTGAGTGTGTGTATGGGAGCGTATTTGTACATGAAGTCCTAATCAATGTGCGGCTATGATTGTTTACAGATGGGATTGCAGCTGTTTATTCTGCTGTGCTTTTGTATTATATTGCAGACCCCTGGGAAAATGTGTCCCAATGACTTATCTGAGTGTTTGGGAATGGTATGCTGTAAACAAATTAATGACAAGTCTACATATATTTTATGACCATTTTATTACAAAACCGTTTCACAAAACAAAATATTTCTATGTTAAAACTGTATATATTTACATAAAAACATTTACAAACAAACCATTTTGCATCATAAACTACCGGTACTTACACATGTTAAACACAAGTGTTAATATTCCTTCATCACTCAAATGTTGACTTGCATGTAATACACACGTGTTTAGTTACAGGATAGCTTGCAAACACTGCATAGATCATCTGATGACTTTAGTGCTGTGGTTCTCATACAGTACAAACACATTAGGAAAATAATAAGTCTATGTGCATCTAATTTGACATGATCATTGATTATCAATGAATACAGATGTGTTATCTCTCCTCGTTTGACTGAGAAAAAAATACTTGCATATCCCATCATCTCAAGGCACCCGACAAAGATGTGGACGGAGAGTCGTGTGTGTGTGCCTGTGTGTGTGCCTGTGTGTGTGTGTGTGAAAGGCTTTGAGGGGGGAACAACACAAGTCCATAGGGTGTGTTTAGAATGCATAGATTCCCATGCCCACTGCCAGGGCAACGCACACACCCAGCAGCATCCTAATGAGGGGAGCAGCAGGGAGCCGCAGCGAGGAGGAGATCTGAAGAGTCTGGGCCACCATCTTATTGTCTACACAAAGACCAGAGTGAATTAGAATTAGATGGGAACAGTGTATGTATATTGTGTGTGTATATGTGTTTGTGTGTGTGTGTGTGTGAGAGAGAGAGAGAAAGAGAGAGAGAAAAGAGAACAGTTCTTACCGTGTAAAAGTTGCGTGTGCTTTGCGTGCCTCTGTCTCAGGTCCGTCTCTGGTTCTGTGATGCTCAGCATCTCCTGAATGTCATCAAACACCTAAGACAAATAAAAACACAATCAGTTTAGCACATCATTTCACATGCACATATCTTCATATACTTGTATATCCCAACAGGTGAGGGAGACTGGTAAAAAACGTTTTTTTTTCAGCTTTTTGCCTTTACACAAAATGAACAGTAGGCTAGAGTGTGACAAGAAACAACTGATAGAAAGAGGGAGAGAGAGAGATGGAGAAAGGTTGAGAATCGACCCGAGTTTCTATCAACCACTTTAGAAGTTTCATGTTTGTGTTTCTTGCGTTGCCATGACGGCGGCTCTGAGTGCCTCACCTCTATGTTGAGCTCAAAGGCCATGATGGCCTCCTGCAGCACCCCCTCCTGCTGTTCTGGGGTCAGCTCGATGCTGTTCATGCGGCTCCTGTACAGCTGCTTGAAGAGGCTGGGGCTGCTCACGCCGGGAAACGAGAAGAACGACAGGCCCTCTCCGCCCTTCAGCCCCAGGGACTTCTGGGTAATGCGGCCCAGCACCTGCCCTCCCGACAGGTCGCCGAGGTAACGGGTGTACGCGTGGGCAACCAGGAATTCAGGGTGTTTCTCACCAACCTGTGGCAGAGATGAGACAAGTGATTAGACAACATTTTACTGCATAACGCCTGTACTTTGGCTGGAGAAAGTGTTTATACTGTATGTATGTATATTTAAATCTGTGCCAATGGAT
The DNA here is from genome assembly GCA_030264315.1 of Sardinella tawilis. NCBI lineage: Eukaryota > Metazoa > Chordata > Actinopteri > Clupeiformes > Clupeidae > Sardinella > Sardinella tawilis. The sequence continues at coordinate 2,270,506 of JASCQY010000104.1, read as the reverse complement.
GTTTACATTCATAACTAAAGACCACTCTAACCCCACAGGACTGCTTTAAAGACTACATGAAGTCCTATTTCGTTAAAGACTTCAATATGTCAGGGCAGTTGACCTAGCTTGACATCTGGACACCACATAAGAATTTGGTCTCAAATATGAGTTAAAAATGATCAAGCGGTAAGCCAAGTTTGGCTTCTCTACACCAGTCCAGAGCCGCGTGATTGGTAGACTCAAAGCAAAGCCGGAGTGGTTATTCAATCACATACAACGGAGCCCTTGTCAGGACTGGTCATAAGCCCATGGGCTGGTCCTTCTGAGGAACATTTTGTATCACGTCCACAAGACACAACCAAAAATAACCTTCACACAAGTGCTAAAAAAAATCCATATCCAACTCCATTGTAACATCACCATAACGAAACATCTTGTGCACACACACACACAAAAACTGATTTTAACATTTTAAACAGATGCTCACTGACCAATGCAGTGTATGCACTGCAATAGCATTTCCAAACAGTGACCAAATGGAGTTCTTGAGTGTTTAAGTCTCTAGACTTAGATTTTAACATTTTAAACAGCGACACTTTACATCTCCAAGAGTGACAGTCCAACAGTGAGTTCTTGTCTGTTCCTGTACCTCTCTTAGTCCCTGAGCAGATTTGAACATTTTAAACAGCGACATACTGGGCAGATATGAACATTTTAAACAGCGACATTTAACATTCCCAGCAGTGACAGTCCAACAGTGAGTTGAACTGGGCAGATTTTAACATTTTAAACAGCGACTTTTAACATTTCCGACAGCGGGTTCTTGAGCGATCCTGTACCTCTCTTAGTCTCTGGGCGTATCTGCGCGTGGCGGCGGGCACTATCATCCTCTCCCTCCAGCTCTGGCCGTAGAAGTGCTCCAGGTCCCTCTGCAGGGGCTCCAGGCGGCCCAGCTCCTGGGGGAAGTAGATGGGCGCCACGGCGGCGTGGGACGAGTGCCTGTCCAGCTCCTCCTCCAGGGCTCTGTAGATCTCATACAGGGAGCACAGGAGCAACTGCACAGAGAGAGAGAGAGAAAAGAGAGAGAGAGATGGACAGAAAAATGTGAATAATAATATTCATTATATGGTAATGATACAGTATCTATAAAACCAAAAATGGTCAATTTTATCAATGTCAATGCAACTAACAGCACAAAAAGCAAATTGAATGAAATCTTCCATCTTGCTTGAGAAGAAGTGCAAAAAGAATCTACAGGAGGGTTTCCTATGGCATTGTACAGCATGTCTGCTATGGGGGGGGGGTGTACAGCACTGTGTGTATATGTAGCTACAGCGTGTGCAGTACCTTGTACTGGGATGAGGAGACCTGCCCTCTCACGTAACTCCGCATCAACTCTGTGTTCTCCGCTCTGGTGTGACTTTCTTTCGTCGCTGCCTTAATCTGCTCAGAAAGATCACTGCAACAGAGAGAGAGCGAGACACACACACACACACACACACACACAGACAGGATATCAGTTTCTGTGCTGGATGCAAAGTAGTGGTGTGTAAGTCGTGGCCATGTTGTTCCTGGAGACTGAGTGAGCGTAGTACCTGTCAGCCACGTGCATCTCGGCAGCTGCAGCATGTGGACACCCGTGTCCAGCCATGATCTGTATGTACACACCAAACAAAGGCATCAGTACAGTCAAGTCAATGGTATCAACTGTGGCAGATTCAAATTGAATCTGCTCAATAAACATCATCTGCAGAATGCTTAAAGTTTGCTTCAAAGTCCACAAGAAAAGTTGAAGTCTACTCACAGCAAGGGTCGCAGAAAAAAAAAAGTTGATAACTTGATCACAAAAAAAGAAGAGAGAGAATTCCTTTATAATCCAATAAGAGGACAGACGTCAGTATATCCAAGTACCAGGCTATACTGGTCTGTGCGATGCTTGCTTGCTTGCTTTGTCTCTTTGTTTGCCTCTCTCTGGGCTCTTGCTCTACCCCTCCCTCTCTTCTCTCTCTGTCTGTGTGTGTGAGTCTGAGCCGCGTATGTTCTGTTACGCTCTGTTCGCTTCCCCTTTATATAGTCCCTCCCTCCCTCCCTCTCTCTCTCTCTCTCTCCCTCCCTCCGTCTCTACCTCCATCAGCTGAGAAAAACAGGAAGACCAGAAGCTGACTCAGTAGAGGGGCATGTGCTAAACTCTGTCCACACATCCCAGTGCAGAGGGAGGGCCCAGAGAGCTAAACATGACACAGCAGATTTATTTTTTTTCCCCCATTCAGGAATGGAATAGAGGGAGGGACGGGACAGAGGGAGGGATGGAGGGAGGGAAGGGGGAAAAGGGGGAAAGGCAGGGACCCAAACCGTGACTCAGCCAGAACGTAGCTATAGGGCAAACACTGAGTCACATGAACAGAGGTTGCTTGTTCTATTTTTTTTTTTATTATTTTTTTTTTTAAACCAAAGCGTGACTAATGTGTGTACACAACTGGGCTGGACAAGGGGGTGAGCGGAAGGCTGTGTGCTACATCCACACTGAAAACACGGGTGTTAGCTTTTGTAGAGCACTGATTTTGCAAAGTATATTCAGAGGTAGATAAGAGTCCATAGTGGACTCTTCATGATATCAAACCTGCTCTCAGACTATAGGACCCATCCCTCGTTGAAAAAAATCTGTCTGTCTCCTAGAGCACAGTTCAGAAGATTTGACACTGACTGTTATGCTGAGTCTTGTTAAGGCTGGAAATGGTTGCCGCTGAGTGTAGTGTTTTGAAAGAATTGAACTCTGTACCCTCACAATGATGGTTTACTCAGCTGTGGTTGAAAAATTACTTGCAGACAGTCCTTCCCTCCTTCTCTCTCTCTTTCTCACACACACACACACACATACACACACACACACACATACACACACACACACACACACACACACACACACTTTCCTATAGACTTGTTTGGATATGGTGCTGATGGGAATGTACAGGACCCTTGTTGGAACTTGTTGGACATAAAAACAACCAAAACAAGAGGTTCGACATTACAACCAAATAGGCTTAGGCTAAATATATAGCCTGTAGAATGACAAAACGAAAGTGTGTAGGCTGTAGGCTATAGTTCATAAAACTGTTCCATTCACAAGTTAGGCTACATTCCACAAGGAATACTTAGACCTGGGCTCACCATAGGTCAGTAAGGCGTGGTTTTTCCTCAGAGCTCAGAAAAACTACCCAACTTTCAACATAAAATTGTGCTCGTGCTGAGATTACAGGCACACTCTTGTGTCACCGGTGTGTTCCTTTAAGCACTTACCGTGATTCAGCGAAATGGGCGGTACCGCGCGGACTCAGATTTGTTGCTGAAATCGGCAGCGTACGTGGCTGAAACCGTGACTTAGCAGTTGGCTTGGTTCACCGGAGTTCTGAAATCGTGACTCACTAAATTCTTAACAATAGCCATTTGAACAGCCTTCACTGTAGTGTAGGATAAAAATGTCTGTCAAAGTGTCTTTGTTTTAAACTGTTCAAATTAAAAATTATCTTCTTCTTACAACTTAAATGTACCTGAACAGGTTTAAGCACAGACATGTTTGCAATTGTTATTTCTCACAGGCCTACAGTAAATGAATTATTAAAAATATACATTGGCTACATAGGCCAAATCACATTAAACTAGGCCTATAGACTGCACAATGCAGAGAGGGGATAGGTCTGTGTTGGCGACTGTGGAAGTCAGACAAGCTTCTTTGGAGAGGGAGTAGGAGCAAAAGTGGCTCGCGCCACTCACCCACTGTCCTGTGCCATTCAGGTGCTACTGGCTACTGTCCTGAACTGTCCCAGTACCATGGGAATGTCGACCAGCGGTGCGGTGCGGGACAGTGCACAGGACCGTAGGCAAGTGAGACTAGGGGCCTACAGTTGATGAATGGCACGGGACGTCAGGGGACAGTTGTATGAGCCACCAGCAACTGTACAACAGTTATTACTCCTATGCCATTGCATCTGTCAGATGTTTAGACCAGATTTTCACAAAGTGAAAGTGACCAATTCAGAGAGGCCAACTGTAAACAGGACCCCTCCTCCTATAGGCTATAGGCTAAGTCTTTTCGGCTCTCTCTCTTTCTCTCTCTGTATGTCTCTCTCTGAGTGTGTGTGTGTGTGTGTTTGTGTGTGTGTGTGTGTGTATGTGTGTGTGTGTGTGAGAGAGAGAGAGAGAGAGAGAGAGAGAGGGGCACTAATGGCTGCAACCAACTTCATTGTGGAAAGAGCCTACTTGTGGTAAGACTAGCAGCAAAACATTGTAAACTACTATGCTCAGGATTTTGCTTCAATTGCGATAAGGTATAAATTAATTCTGCTGCTGCCGGTCACTCCATGGTCGCAGAACCACTGAGTTTATACTTATCCTAACCGCTAGGGGCAGTGACAAACTCTGCACTCACAGCACGTTTTTCTTCTATTGTTGAGCCGTGTGTTAATAAGTTCTAAGATGGCGACGAACGGCGCTTAATTTTGGTGCTTTAGGTAACAAATCAGTTATTCAAAACGCATTTTACCAGAATATTACACTGTAGTATCATATCTGCAGTGTCTGTTCTATGAAGTGCTTGAGACGCCTATTGGTTCTGCAGATTGGTTCACACCCGGAGAACGTGTGCAAGGTAGCATAACATTAGCTAGCTAATTCATTAGCCAGTCAGGGATATCCAAGAACATAACTTTATGCACTTTGCTAACGGTTGTTAGCTCTACAGCACAACTCTTTTTGGGATACCCATCTAGATTGTTTTGACGTGTTTCAATAACCAACAGTAACATTTTCCCTGGTGTAAAATGTGAGACCCTCGTTGGTGTAAAACCGCAGTGCCGATATCCGTCCACGTTTAAGGTTAGCTTCTTAGCAAGTTAGCATCTCCAATTTAGTTTATTTCATTGTTTTGGCGCCGGGGAGTCAATTGACATTATGTCACAACTTGTTCATACACACCCGTGTTCAGATACTGTGCATGTCTGTTCTCGATAATGTTAGATCAACAAGGGAATGTGATTACACTTTGCTTAATATGACGTTTTTCTTTACCGCGGTAAATTTTACAGAGTCCTTGAAATGAACTATTCAATTATGCGGAGATAAATTGTGAGTTAAAACTTGGAGAGAAGCATGGTCATTCAGAATAGTCATAATGCACATCGATATTCTTTAATTCGTGGTTGGATATAATGTTTTCATTTTGTTGACAGAAGACCTCACTTGTGTTTGACTGGGAATGTAAACACTCTTCAATAACAATAGCACGCCGCCTGTTGCACGTCATTGTCCAAGTCAGAATTCATCCCTGCTGGATGCTGACCTCATGTGCAAATGAAACATTGTGACCTCTGTCTCTCAGATGGAAATATATTATCCATCATGCTTGTTTGACGAATGTTTCTGACTCCCTACACTTATTAACTACTATTATCAATGTTGCAGAAATGGAGGGAGAGGTGGGTCTTGTGGCCGGCCGCAGTCAGAGAGAGAAGAGGAGATCCTACAAAGATCTGTTGAGGGAGGAGGAGGAGATAGATGCTCAAGTGCGCAAGACCTCCAAGAAGCGACGAGTAAGTCCTATGATGGAACATCACTGTCACCTCTTCATTTTTTTAAAACACTTTCTTGCTTAGCTTATGGGTTTCTAAACATTTTTGCATTTTTCTGTCTACAGGATTCTGACCCCTTCGCCACAGGAGGTGAACTTCAGAAGAAAAAGAAGAGGTTGCATGAGGAAGAACACTTTCACAAAGGTAAAATGGAGGCAAATGAAAGAAGTTTTACTGCAGTGACTGGGTATATTAATGGAGGTTGGGAAAAAAAAAGACTTTTCTTAACATTATAAATTCGGACCAGTCTTGTTTTGACCTTTGCCCTTTTTTTTTTTTTTTTTTTTTTTTTGGTTGTGCATGTACAGACAGGGGCCATGGCCAATCCATCCACCACAAGAAGAAAAAGAAGAAAATGATCCCGGAGGGGAGACCCTCCATGGGCCACTCCTCCTCATCCTTCGTCCCCGTTCCGGAGTCCACCGAGACCGCCATGGACCTCCTGCAGGCCATCACCTCGCCCCTGGCCACCGGCTCGTCCCCCAGCCCCCCTCACCACCACCACCAGCACCACCAGCAGCAGCAACAGCACCACCACCACCAGCAGCAGCAACAGCAGCACCACCAGACCTATAAGAAACCCTCATACGCCTCGCACTCCCACCACAGCTCCCAGCGCAAGCAGCGGGACGGGTGGGATGCGCCGCCCCCCAGGCCCAAACCGGTCAAGAAGAAGCTGCAGCTGGTCAGGGAGCCACTGCCCGTGGTGGGGACGGAGGTGGAGCTGGAAGGTGAGAGAGAGAGAGGAAGGAGGGAGGGAGGGAAGGAGAGAGAGGAGGGGGGAGGGGGAGGAGGATGAGAAGAAGTATTGTGCTTGTCAGGAGTGTAGGGATTTGCAGTTGGTACTTTTCTGTTTGTGGTTTTGTTTAGCAATGTTGTGGATGTGCAATGGAACCTAGGTAGAATTGCACAATGGGAGGTAAATGTAATTCCTATGAGTAAAGGTAATGTGCATGTTAAATCACATCTGACAGTTCTCCAGAAGTCAGTGAGTTCATGATAAGAGATTGTCTCATCAATCATGTAAGGCAGGGTTTTTTGGGGTTTCTGAGCTGGAAAAAAGTTATTTGCTCACAAACGTAATTTCCTCACAGACCACTCAAATGCCTAAAACTATTAAGTAAATTATATATAAGAAAAGAAATGTAATCTTTGTTAACCGCACAGATTTTGCGCCCTATAAATGAAAAAAAGGCTTTTATGTTCCATGCATGCTACAGACTCGCTGCTGCAAATATTCCAGTCAAATTGTAATGGACGTAAAATAAGAAGTAGGCACTGGAAATACTGTATTAGATAACAGGTCTTTATGTTCCATACTATCGTATTTAAAAAAAAAAAAAAAAAACAGTTTTGCACAGAGTGTGATGTACTGGTGGCCAGCGGTTTCATAATTAACTGCAGGGTAAAGTCTATCTAGACAGCCGTATGGATTGTGTGTGTGTGTGTGTGTGTGTGTGTGTGTGTGTGTGTGTGCGCGCGCGCGTGTGTGACACCTAAAGATTTCTGTGTCACACATGCGTTCGTGCCCAATGCAAGGGACGTTTTCTGCACAGAGTGTACTGTGTGTACTTCTAACAGCTAAACTGGGACGTGACCAACCCCATGTTCAGTAAAACATTCCTGCTGTATTTTGTGTGTGTGCTGTGCCATTTTCTTTTTTTCTTTCTTTTTTTTTTGGTCCATTATTTGTTCTAAGTTGGCCCATCCTGCTCTCACATGTTTCATTTTTGTTGAATGTGTGGGAGGAATGTGGGCCTCTTTTCTGATGAAGCAAGTGGACCTGTAGTAGTGGATAAGGCAGATTCAGCTATTGCATGCTGTCCTCCATTTCACAACGTTTGCATTCCTGCATTTCACAATAACTACAGTATGCATGCCTGCATGCTGTGACAAGTGCACATGACCAGAATGGGATAAGTTTCTTAAAAAAAAACACTTGCCATTGCCAACTTCTTTTAAGTTGTTGATTGATATTCCGTTCACTTCTTGTCGAGAAACCACAAAGATTGAGCTATAAGTTAGCCAACAGTGCTCTGTAGAAATTCATCCACGGTCGATGACTCTTTGCTCACACAGCATGTTTTTTTTTTTCCTGCTGTATAACCAGGGCACTACGATGGACCTCTGGGGATCATGGGGGACAGCTCCTCGTCCGGCGACGAGCTGGAGGCGGGCGAGCTGGTCATCGACGACTCGTACGCCCAGCTGTCCAAGAAGGCCAAGAAGAGCAAGAAAAGCAAGAAGAAGAAAGAGAAGGAGAAGGAGAAAGAGAGGGAGAAGAAGCACAGCCTGAAAGGGGCCAAGAAGATTTCAAAAGGTAGAATGAAGCAGCCCTCCTCCCGTCACCGCAATTACTACAGTACATGTACAGTATATCAGCTCATGGTAGCCTACGCTAAATGTAATTAGCGATAATGCGTTAAGTGAGTTAACAGAATATTGACTGATTGTTGTGTTTCATATTTGTTTGTAGATTTGTGTGCTTACAGAGATGTCGTAACATAGTAACACCTGACATGGTGTACAACCCACTTTATGAACCCACCTTATGGAGGGGCAGTTTTTTTTTTTTTTTTTTTAGAAAGGCCTTGTGGTTTGCATTAAAGCGATACACCGGCGGATATCAATTGTATGTTTTATTTCTGCATGGGCAAGTTTGCATTACTTGATCCCTGCAGGAGTTACGGCACTCTTCTCTTTTCTAGCCTGATAACGTTCTAATGGGAGTGATCCAGTACTCTTGCAAACGCGACCAAAATGCTATTTTTAAACCACTTAGAAGGTTCGAAATCATATGAAACTTCCTACAAAGTATCATCAGGATCTCTATTCATAAACTCAAGCATAGACAACGTTGTTGGTGCACTAAAAGACTTCGTAAAACGAATGTTTCTGGAGACGGCGCTTACCCGTTTTAAAACTTTCTGCGACCGCCATCTTTTTCTTAAAGCGTAGGTTCGGACCTGTTTTTACTAAAGCGCGATGAACTTTCAAGTCCATGGACATACTCCACCCGAAG
>JASCQY010000104.1:2232336-2246631 GCA_030264315.1 Sardinella tawilis | reverse complement strand
GTGAGAGAGAGAGAGAGAGAGAGAGAGAGAGAGAGAGAGAGAGAGAGTGAGTGTGAGAGTGTGCGTGTGTGTGTGTGTGTGTGTGTGTGTGTGTGAGTGAGAGAGAGAGAGTAATTTAATTTCAGCCAGGGTGATCCCAGGCCCAGACCGGGTTGTGCAGTTGTCAAATAATATTTTGGATTTTGTGCTGACAGACCTACTCGCCTGTCGTCTCTTCAGTTTCAAACTGCATCCTCTCCAGCTCCCAATTTTCCCCTCTCGCTTTCCTGCTAATTGATCGCTAATGTGCGACTGGACTGTATAAGTGGTGCTAACTGAGGTAGGCGTCAAGTTGATTTACACTTATCATTAGTAAGTAGCATTAAGTGGCGGTGGTCTGTGAGTCTGTGTGTGTGTGTGTGTGTGTGTGCGTGGGTACTAGTTCTGTCAAAAGGAGCCCCGACCCTGGGCTAAGATGAGGTCCTACCAGCCGGTTCGTTTGTGGTGGGAGGTCAGCCGTAGTGCGTCTCCACACTTGAAGCACTGGGACCGGGACTTGCCATCCTTCCTGGGGATGTGCCAACAGTTTGTGCAACGCACACGGTACTTCTTATACCTGAGAGAGAGAGAGAGAGAGAGCCCAGGGGTAAAATGGCAAAAACACACTTGCTTCAAATAAAGATCAGTTTCAAGCCAAACTATTTAATTTGGAAAAAAAAAAAAATCTGAGATAAAGATGACAACAGAGTCAGTCTTGTCCTGTGACAGTCTAATACACCAACATCTGCATGGCATGAGTCAATGATGTGTAATGTCCCACTGAGAACAAAGCACTGGTGAAATACTTTCAAGACCAACCAGTCGGCTAACTTCATGGAGGCAACGTCTCGTGTAGGATTTTTTTTTGGTCATCTCATGACCGGATTTTTTTTTTTTTTTTGCATGTAAACACACAATTCAATTTAATAAAATACACATTCAAACACGTCTATTTAGAACAAAATATAGATTAAAAACAGAATATAACAAATATGGGGGATGTTTATATCACTGAACACAGGCCTGTCCACATGCTTTTCCCACCGCCTTACACACACACACACACACACACTCACCTGATCCCGCAGGCATTACAGAGGGGGGTGCCATCCTCGGCGTCCCTCCACAGAGGAGTTTTCCTGGTGCAGCATGACGCACACGTCTTAGATGCTGCTGGAACACACACACACACACACACACAGCAGCAAGTCAGCCATCTCAAGAAGCCACAAGTGAGTTTCAGTACATCTGCTGACAGGTGAGGCAGGTCACCGACATTTCTGCCATTATCGAGATTTGAACCCACGACCTCTACAGCAAAAGCGTGATGCTTTACCAAGTGAGCCACAAGAGCAGAGCATTCAAGGCATTGTAACAGAGTCCTACAACTATATGATCAAATTTGCATATTATTTATTACAGTTATAGGTTACATGATAATGTAGATTTTGTGCTTCAGTAATAGTTTTAAGCAGAGTGCTAAGACTCCATAAAGATAATGACTGCAGCCTGGATTTAATGTCATATTCAATTGGTCCTGAATTAATTATATAAGCTAATGTTCAACAATATGATGAAAACTAGAAACTGGAATCTGAAATCCTCGACAGAAGAACGCTGCACTCTGAAATCCCTCGAGATAAACTCTGCATTCCCTGATCCCTCCATGTCTGATGGTGGTACATCAGGAGTCAACGCTGCCCCCTTGTGGGAGGACTGGGAAAATCTCACTGGAGAGGCTGCAGGGAGGCTCGCTCTCCTCCTGCTCCTCCGAGCTGCTGGCCTCCTTGGGCAGATGCAGTGCTCGGCACCTCCGGCCTCCACAGGCCCTCTTGCGCAACTCCTTACTGTGGAAGGAAGGGAGAGAGAGAGAGAGAGAGAGATACAGAGGGAGAGAGAGAAAGAGAGAGAAAGGCATGGGTTAAGTAGAGAGGAGAATTTTCAGCTTGCCTACAGCTTGGGTGAAGGACCAAAGTGGCACACATGACATTTGAAAGACAGCGAGAGAGAGAGAGAGAGAGAGAGAGAGAGATGGAGACTAAAGAGGGATTGCAGCTTGAGGCTGTTCAGTTTTCTCTACCCATCCTTGTGCTTACTTAGGCAGGCCCGAAAAGCGACGTCTGCCTCTAATTATAGACTACGTTTTTATTAATTTGTACTTTAATACCATGCGGTTGGAGGGTATGCTTACATACAATATCGATATTAAAAGCAGATGCCAGCGCATGAGTGACATCTCCCGAGGCATACAGTAAACCAACGTTGTAATTCAGGAGGGCCAAGCGCAAGGCAGGGGATAAAGACTAGTCGCGTTATACTGGCCTATAAATCCAGTCAAGCTGTACCTATAGTTTGAGGTTATGAGAAGGCGACACTGGTCGGTGTCGTCATCCAGCTTGGTGTTCATACTGAAGACGACTCCCTGGACGTTGGGGTCGCACAGGTCCACGCTGCGGGATGGGTGAGCTTGCTTCCTGGGTGTCCTGCTCCCCCGCTTGTCTGGCTGGGGGGCCACCTGGACCTGGGCTGGGTCCTGGATCTGGACTAGGGCCTGGCTCTGGGACTGGGTCTGTGCCTGTGCTTGGGTTTGGGTCTCAGCCTTTGGTGTGTCTGTGCGCTCCCCCTCCTCCGCCTGGTCACGTAGAGTTTTATGGTCCGGTGGTGCAAGCGGGCCGGCGGGTAAGCTGAGCCCCAGTGTTGCGCTGGAAATCCCTGCCCCCCTGTGATCGTGCGCTGTGGGAGACTTCGTCTGCGAAGTGCTGTGTGGTTGGACGTTGTTATTGCAGTCTAGGGTGAAGCCAAAACCGGGATCGAAAGCCCCCTTTCCTGCCGGAGCCAGAGGCAGGGGCAGAGGCAGAGGTAGGCCAGGCTCCGTCACAGAGCTGGGGCTCGGAGCGGCCCTCGCCTCAGCGCTCTTTCTGTGGGGAAGTCTGCGGTGTTCTTGGCAGCCAGAAGCGAGCCTCTGGTTTGACTGTGGGGGAGTCTCTGTGCAAGGTGAAACTACTACTTCTACCTCGGAGCGCAGCGACTCCACGCGTTCTTCCTGGCGGTGGTTCAAAAGCCTGCATCTCGTGCTGACTGAGAAACTATAATTGTGGTCTGATAAGTCCACTTGGGCATCGGCTGCTTCGTCATCTATGTTCCGAGCTGGCTGCACTGCGCATTCTGGAACAGTCTTTGTACTCTGAGATACATGGACCTCTGAATGCATGCCGTTGCTGCTTGGACACACGGAGGCGCTGTCGGATGGGTAACTGGGGGACAAAGCGGTGAAATCTTCCTCCTCTCGTCCATCTGTCTCCCTGGAGTGAAGCAGCCTCTCACACTGCTGGTTAATGAGGCTCATCACCTCCCAAGGACTACTGTCCACACAGGCATGCACAAAAGAGAACGAGCCCAAGAAGCTTGGTTGTGATGCACCCTCTCCACTCTTACCATCAGGGAACTGTGAGGGGCAAAGGGGACGTGGACTTGGACTTGGACGAGAGTACCTTGGTTCAGAGTTTTCATTGGGAACCTTGGCTGAATCTGATTCTGCATAGTCTAACGCTTTGGCAGGCAGTGCCAGTTTTGAGGCTTCCTGGAGGAGGTACAGGATAGAAGATTGAGACACATGGTCTTCTGCTTCAACATCCTCCATGGTGGCATGAGTGCCGTTCATGGTCATCGTGTTCATCTTTTGATGTGTTTTACTGTTATGAAAAAGAAGGGAAAAAAACAACAGTTCTTAACATGATGTTGGGCCTATCCCTCTTTGCATTATTTCCTTTAATATTTGGTAACAACAACAAAACAAAACAAAAACAAGGATGCTTGAAGCATTTATAATTTCATTTGAATGAATTTCTTTTATGTTTTTCAGCAAAACATGGTCCCATTTACACTAGCGTGTGCTATAGGCATGCATAAATGAAAACTGACAAGTTGATGTGACTATTACAAAAACACAAACAATTAAATTGTCTAGGATAAAACAATTAGGCCTAATAGTCCTACCTTTAAAGAGATGATAAACCTTTTCTTCAGAAAAAAATCAGGCTATGCTGTAATAACCAATGTCTGTAGTCTTTGGCTAAAAATGTTACCATTTATCTCGTTAAATTAGCAAAATATGTCAACTTAGCATAGCGAGCTACTAAGAATATTTAAATTGTTACAATTTAGGCTACATAGTTTAGAAGTTTCGCAAATTCCATAGCCTACAGGGCGAATCGATTCTGAAGAAAGAATATTTTGTCTTAGCTACAATGTAGCACACTCTCTCTTCCACCCTGTCAGGAAATCTATCATGACGTTCGGTATTCTGTCAAGTGTCAAATCTCGTCCCATTGCAAGGCGCGCGTGCCCACTTTAGTCATTCAGACAATCGACTGAGTCCGCTCTCTCTCCCGCGCTAATCAAGGGGGTTAATCAAAACGCAGGTAGATTTATGGCATTGCATAGCCTAACGTTATATTAATGTCGATAGGCTATGTCTGCACTTGTTGATCTTCACAAATGTTTGGGTTCGACTGCATCCCTTCTCTCTGCTTGCGGCTGAGAGGGGGTCCGACATCACAGCGATCATGCAAATGAAATTTTGCTTGTAGGCAGGGCAATAAGCCTAGCCTAGTTCATAGTCTCTGTCAGATAAAATTATTATACTCTAATGATGACTGCATCTAGGACTAATCTCAATCGGACAGACCTAGAATTAAATTACAATCCAGAGCAACGACCATAAATGAATGCACGTACCATTTTCCAGCCTCACGATCAGAAAATGAAATGATGATCATCTAGTTAGTGGAATTCAAAGTTTGTAACATTGTGTCACGTGACCCTTAGTTAAGCAGCTTCCACGTGCGCAGGAGCCAAGTGGCGCTAATTGAGCCACAGGTGTTTTGTATCGGATCATTCATCTTTCCGAGAACGACAGGATGTAGACCTTATAAATACAGGTTTCTGGGGTCAGGTCTCGTTTCTTTGACTTAAGATTTCATAGTAGCTTAATTTCTGTGTCACATTCGCGTTTTCAGGGGCTATGGTGAGAACAGCGTTGAATAGCCTATCAGAGGAAAATCATACGTGGGCCTAATTACGCATAGTTCAAATGGCGATTTTATTTATTTCGGAAACATTCAGAGTGTTTCACAGCCTTATCAATGGTCAACGCAAATTGAAAAAAAAATATGAATGCCACGTAGGCTATGACAATTGAATTATTTTACCGAGCTGTAGGCTAGTTAGAAGAATCAGCAGTCTAGTTCAAGCCCTGAGCTACTGCCACAAAGGGTGTTCTATACAAACGCTTAAAGGTTTGAAAGAAAGTTTGCTTTTTGTACATTCTGGCGACATTATAGGATTGTTTTTGAGTTTGTCCTTTTCGACCAAGATGTAATGGTTAAATATAAAGTCATCTGAAGTTGCATGCACTTTTAAATTGCATGAATAGGTGCAAGTGTAGGCTGTCATATAATACTCACAATCATTAACACACAAGTTTCAGATATTTTTATTAAATCATAGTTTTACTCATAATGGCATTACTTGTATACAAGCAATGGTTACATTGTGCGCACTTATGACAGTTACAGTACAACTGAAAAACAGGACAAGGACATTGTGGATTGAGCAAGTGCTGAAATACTGCTTGCATGTGGTTCCTGCTAAATAAGCTCAAGTGACTATAAATCAATTTGATTAAATGGTGCAAGTAACTACTGAATGCATCGACATGTTTGTCATTACCCACTAAGCCCTGACTAGTGAGTCCAACTTGTCAGCTTTCCTTATCTGTAGCAGACTATCTGACTAATGAGCTGCATTGTGTTTTTTAAGGATGGGATGTTAATACACATCAGCCTGCCTCGCGTCACAGTAGGCTATGACTTGGTGCGGATATGTGGGCAAAGTGGTGACTTGTATGGTCATATATGAGACTGTAGTGTGCCATGTTGCTAAATATGATGAGGACAAAGACAATTGTTAAGGAGACTTGTAACATTTGTGCGTCGGTTTGTTTGGTTTGTTTCACCAGTCACAGCGCGGAATGTTCCTTTGTATCACACAACACAAAAAAAATTCATGCCTGAGAGTTTCTTTTCCGACTCCCTGACAAAGAGCGACAGCAGTCTGTTAACAGTTTGAGATTTGTCTTGCACAATATTGTTGGAGATATAGTGGCCTTGGCTTGTGTTCCTTGTATGCTGAGTGTGATAAACTCAAATGTGACCTTTTCACTGCCATACACCATGTCTTGACATACATTTTAAGGAGAGGGAGAGTCCTAAACCAAAAAAATAACAGGTTTTTCATGGGGCTTGATTTTCCTTATGTTCATCAGCAAGAAACCTGCTCTCTGTCAGGGTGACCTGCTGGCCTCAATCCCCAGACCGATACACAGCTAGCAATGGCCCCACCTCCTCCCACCTTAGCCTCGGCCTTTAACCTTTCACGCCCAAAGTTCAAAAATCAGTGAGGCTTGGGAACGTGGCCGTCCACATAGAAGTTGCGGGTAACCTTGGGCAGCGTGAGTTCGATGCCGTCCAGTTCCTTGGTCAGGATGATCTGGCACCCCAGACGGGAGTTCTCTTGCAGCATGGGAGCCATGTCTAGCATGTCGTCCTCCCTGCACACAATAACAACACGGTCAAATGGCAGTTTTTCATGTTTACATGAAATGTCGTCAGTGTGGCTACTTGAATCACAAAACATTGCTTCTAAATAACAGCAAGCAGTTGTGAGACATTCATAAGAAATAATCTTCACAGATTTCCTGCATACTCACGCTATCTAAATATTCACTGCGAGCACTTGGTAATTGGTGGTCAAGTCATTACAAGAAAGGTGCATCTTTCAACATATCCACCAGAATCGACCGTTGGTTTCACAACTGCGATATGGGCCAGGGTCACAATTATTTCAGCATAAACAAATTAGTCTGTGCGACACTTCAGACTCCACCACTATTTTAAAAGCAACATCAGTATTGACAATTATACCTCTCTTCTGGGTCTGGCAGCTTATCACAGTAGTCCCCATGTACATACACATGACATGTTGAGCAAGCCAAAGAAGCTTCACAGGCTCCTGTACAAGGACGCAAACCACAAATCCGTTTTAGTGAAACTGTTGGGAGTATTTGAGATGTGTGTTTATTTCAATTTTCACTTTGCACTGCTAGCAAAACTCGTTTACGGCCATGGTTTCCCTGAATAGCCATCAATAACTCAATGATAACGGTGTGACACTTGCCTTCCAAGTCAATGCCATGCTTATGTGCAAGGTAGAGAGCGTTGTCCCCAACTTTGGCCTTGACTGGTATCCTCTGTCCAGATCGGTCCACGTATACAACGTTGACTCTAAAGGCAAGGAATAGAAACGCAAAAGAAAAACTTCGATGAAACATCACCCTCTGATAGAAAAGTTATTGTTGACTGGTTAACGTTGTAACTTGGTAGTCCAAGTTAGACCACTTACACATCCTCTGGATCCTCAGCATTAGTGTGATCTTCTATATGGTAACGAGCTGTTGGATTAAAAAAAAAAGTGTCATATAGGATAATGAAAGTAGGCTATTGGTCAACGAAGGTAAGTAACATGACCATTTCACAGAAATTTCATCCAATGACCATTACGTTACGCAAGCATCCGTTCATGTAACCAAATGTTGTGGTGACATTCACCGAACAATTTGGCAACTATCTAACTTCTGATCTTGAAGCCAATGGTTCAGTATTACAGTCGTTCAACTAACTAAACGCGGAAAATATGTTCCATTACCGTTACATCACAACAAGTCCGCTACAGTTAACTTATAAATAGCTAGCAGTAAATTTTGTGTTAGCGACTGCTAACGTTACTCACTGATAGATGTTTGTAAATTCCTATTTGGCGTTCGAAACCGATCGAGGGTCCCTCCTTTTGTTCTTCCCGTTATGGCATTCCTACATAAGTTAAGTCTGTTAAATGGACATACGCTACAGTCCGGAGCAACTCTTGAAATTCTCAAAGTCAGATGCCCCATGCTCACTCGGGCAGCAGCGGCAGCCGCCATGACAGTGTTTTGATCACGTGACTTGGAGGGGCCAACAAAAAAGCGATAGCTTGACAATGACGTCTAAAATTTAAAACAGACCCTGCTTCTTCTATTGCCACAATATAAGTCAATTTTACATGCAATACAGAAACATTGCAGAATGTATTTCTATATCACAAAATATACAAATTATAAACTACCAATATGGTTGTTATGAACTTGATCATCATCATACAATAATCACCTCAACACTGGGGTTTGGGCTGATTGATGATTTTTGCTAATGTCATTCACAGATGTTTTAACAGGAAACGGCGGCTGGTTATATCTTACGGATATCAATTAGCCTACTATTTCTATTCAACAATCTTCGTAGTGATTAAAAAATTGAACTAAGAAAGATCTACCAGCAGGTGGCGATATTTACTAAGAAAAAAATAATTGCATCTCCACTGTCCTGAATGGAGGGCCCATCTTGAAGTCTTTCAGATTGAGAGAAAAGAGTTTAACGAACGGGAATTTTGGACATGTTAGACCTCTGACTGCTGAGGCATACTTTGGCACCCAGTATTCAATCAAGACATAGGCCTATCCTATTTCTGACAATTACAGTCCACTCCAGGCTAAAATTCACACTTTCATGCAAACTGAATGTAGGCTTTGTGTAGACTTGTCAGAGAATTGGGCTGCAAAAGCCTCAAGCAAGTGTTTCTGAATGCACCTAACCTGTCCATTCCTGAGTATGACTTACCCACCCTCAGAAGACCCAGGTGCAAACTGCTGATTTCAGTAATCTAATTTGACAACAACGGCACTTAGACAGGTACCAACATCATCCAACAAATCCTACCTCTTCTTATTTCTGCTCTTCATGTCAGACAAAATTAATTTATCTCTGTGTTTGGAGGGTCTGTTTCATCTCTGTGCTCTCAAGTGAACTCTTTTTACTGGTGTGGGCAAGTTTGGTAGTAATGGTGTAATCTGTCAGTTGCCAGAGGCTTGCTGTTGTATAACACAACCAGGGTTGGACTCTGGGCTCCTCAGCTTTGGGATGTTATGACTGTAAGAGAATCTAAAAAAAAACAAAAAAAAAAAACAAAACAAGGGTGTATATCTCAAGCTATGTGCTTGACACCGATCAGCCCCCAGAATCACACCCCACCTGAGAGTGTGGAGCAGGGAGAGATGCTTCGGGGTGATAAGCCGCCCGCCCGTGCATGTCGGGGCACACGCGAAGGTTTCCGTTCTTTTGCCTTCCTTCACGCTGACCCCAGGGAGTGGGCTGGGCAGCCATGAGTAGACTAGGCCACATGTTTCACAGAACACCTTGTCTCAACCAATCGAAACCTGCTCTCATTATTTGCTCATGGGGAACTCATGCGTATCCAAAGAGGGTTCTCTCTTTGTCAACTGCAGAGATGACGGGCATCCAAACTGACGGGCAGTGAAGTCCATTTCCCCTCCAAATTGCGGTCTATCACTGCAACTGCAATCTATCACTCAAAGTATTTGTTCTTACCTCATTTAAGGCATTATGACATGAGAGGAATTTTTCAATGGGGCGTAACTTTTGAAAAACTGCTTTTTTTTTTTTTTTTTTGCTTTTGCTGTCGTTCTTAGGGCCGTCTTGATTGGTTTATTTCCCCTGGCTCTGGCCAACTTTTGTTCCCACCAATAGACACCACATGGTCCTTGAACACACAGCACCTCCCGTTTACCAAGGACATTTAATGGCACTTAGATTTACTGCCAGCATAAAACTGACTGTCGGAAAAGGCTGCATATTTAGAGCAAGGCCCAGTGTGACTGTATACAGACAGGCCAGTCTTAAAAAAACGAGATAATACAGTACATAGCTTTTTTTAATTCCCATTTGTGACTCCCCAGGTTCTTGTTAACATGGCAGATAAAAGTATGTGCCTTCACCACTTTGTAGCATGGCCTGCCTCTCTCTCTCTCTCTCTCTCCCCCCCTCCCTCTCTCTCTCTCTTTCTCTCTCTCTCTTTACAGACACTAGGGGCCTATCGGGGGAAGGGGATGCCGGGGGGAGTGCTTTGTTTTCCGGTGCGGTGACAGTCATAGGTGTTCTGGCGCTGACCCCTGAGATGCGTGTGTACCTGGCCTGGGAAAGCCATCTGTGTGTCTCAGGGCCGGCATCAGGCTCGGCCATAGGCCGCACAGGAGCAGCTCAATCCGGCTCACTGCACGCCAACAACCAGCTGCAAACGTAACGCCGCAAGACACGACGAGACGGGTGCGGCGTGACGGACGGACGGCGGCTGGGGGCAATTTTATGTCCGATCGCACGCTTTAATTACGCCTCGCCCGCCCACGCCATGCCACCCCACCCCCCCACTCCTCCTCCAACATCCTAAGGGTCCCCCTTCCTCCACAACAAGTTGTGCTAAAGAAGAGTTGGAGATTTGCATTCTAGGATGCCGATCAGATCTGACATAACACTTATGCATTGCACCACAGTTTTTTTTTGTCCTTCGGAGAGAGAGTGAGGAGTTTTTTCACGGGTCAGTAAAGAAGGACAAGGAGCATCAGGAATCATGTTTCAGGAAAAGCAGATGTGAAGTCAAGCAGCCATGATCTGTTTGTGTTGTCTTGTCTTGTTTTGTGTTTTGACTCCATTTTGGCCCACCTCCAAAACAAAACACACACACACACACACACACACACACACACACTTCACACACACACTACACACACATCCCTCCCAGTCCTAAGTTTATCTTTCCCAGTGCCTTGCAGACATTGAGCAGTCAGTGGGGTTGTCACGGTCCATTTGCTAACCCCAGGGTCTGTCCCGTCGTCAAGGGTTATGCCTAAGTCCCCATTTTGTCTGTCAGGACATGTCATTTGGAGTTGGCGGGGGGCGGGGGGGGCGTAGGGGGGTGGACAAGAGTCTCAGCGCCTTCACACAAAAACAAGAACTCTACAGAGACTAGTGGTCATGGAGCGGGAGTTGACTTGATGTGTGTTATTTACAATGCCATTACACACACACACACACACACACACACACACACACACACACATACACACTAGCAATTACAGTCCTTTGGTATGCAAACCCAAAGCATGCACTATATATATATATATATATATATATATGCATGCAAGCACATAAAGCATGCTGACTTGACTGACACTCCAAGTGCCTGGAATGGCTGAAGTTAAAAACATGTTACGCAAGCGAGTCTGTGGGCAGCTCTGCAAACCAGGACCTCCAGCAAAGATGCGCTAATTACTCCTCCATTACTAACCCGCCCAAAATGTACGAGTGACGAAAAGAGAGAGAGAAACACTATAAACAAACAGGGCTTTTGTTAGTGCTCAAATAAGAGGTTTGTAAACGATCAATCCAGTGACCACTGACCACTGTGAAGTGGGCCGTGAAATGCAGTGTCAGTTTTTCTAAGATATGCAGAACATGTTTAACGATGGAAGGTTATTGCGCAATCAACGCTTATATAACGATATCAGTGGTATTAAATTGATAAATGGGAATAATGGCATTAGGATTTTCAATGTTACAATTTGCATTTGCTGCTTCTGAAATTTGAGAGGTGGGTAAATACTGTATGTGTTTATACTGTATACTTGCATTTAGAATCCACTAAAGCCCTGATTACAACCTCAGAAAACAGCAATGTTATGACACTGAAATAAGCCGATTGACAGTGAAGTGAGAAGCTTCTAGAAGATGATTGTCTGGAAATGACACATGACGTGACTTAAGGCATGTATCAAGTCAGTCACTCTGTCAACCGCTCTCACAAGTTTTGTTTGTTTTGGAGACTCAGAGGTACATCAGTAAATTACTTCATGTGGGAACTGGGACACAAACACACAACAATAACTTCAAAAACCTTTGGTGGCCTCCCTGATGTCTCCTTTGATTACAGATTCGGGATCAAAGAGGGCATGTCCGGACAGGACACCAAGCAATCAAGCTCTCATACTCCCGTATGCTGTATTCTCTCCACCATATGTCGATTTGCATCTGCTTTGCATCGGAGCCCCATGATTAAAGGCAGGTTATAATATGCCCCCATGCAAACATGAGGCATCTCAACCCCCCCACCCCCCCCAAGCCCCATGCCCTCCTTCCCTTGATTCGCTACCTGCCTCTGCTACCGTGTGGGAAAATATTTATCTCGACTGTGTGTGAGTGAGTCAAACCCTGCCAGGACTTGACGATGATGATGATGCGCCGAGTGTCGCTTCCAGAGAAGTGCCGCAGGGCGCCTTGCTTCAGCGCCTCCTCGGCTTCGCTCGGCCGCGCTACGTTACGCTATCGAGCCCGCCTCGTGCCAACATCAACTTGCCCGTCAGCCAATGGGAAAGGGCAAAAAGGCCTGCCTGCCTGCTTACTTTAGAATTCAGGTGTGCGCGGAAACGGAATGACGCGTTGAAAGGCTTCAGTGCCGTTGGCGTGGATTTGACAGCGTCTGTTTCTTCACCTCTTTTTTTTGCCCTTCATTTTCTCCGCCTCTTTTTCTCAAGTCTGTTTCTTGACTTGTTCTGTCCTTTGACCCAAACTGAGGCAGATAAACATGACAAGAAGGCCATTTGATATCTAGCTTTATTTGACTTTTTTTTTGGCTTGCTTATTTGTCCAGCATGGTCCCAGTTAGGTTCTGTTACTTGGCCCATTTGGTCTTTGACCCAAACGACAAAACATTACAAATCCAACCTAGCCCCCCCCCCCCCCCCACTCCCCCGAAACCTGAAACCTGACTCCTAACATGTTTACATACTTTCACTTTTATTTCTTCTCTTTCCTCCCCCTTTTTACCTTTTTCCCTTCCTTTTCTCCCTGGAGCCTCCCTCTTTCTCTCCACAGGCATTGATAGACATGCCTCTCTCTCCCCCTCAGAGTGATGTGTGGGGTGGGAGTAGTGGGAGTGTGTGTGTGTGTGTGTGTGTGTGTAGTGAGGTGGTATGGGGGAGAGGGTGTGTGTAGAGGGGTTGTTGTGGGAGATTCCCGTCCATCATGAAGACGAGAACAGCCGCTCTCGGGTTTCGTCTGACCCAGCCCGACCGAGGGGGGCCCATTGAGGGCCCACAGCTGGGGCCTTGCAGGGGTCCTTCCTGCTGTCAGTGCTAAGATTGATGCTCCACCACAGACACAGAGAGAGAGACAGACAGAGAGAGAGAGAGAGAGAGAGAGAGAGAGAGAGAGAGAGAGAGAAGGAGCACAGAGAGAGAATATGGGAGAAAGAGAGAGAGAGAAAGATCACAGAGAGAGAATATGAGAGAGAGAGAGGTGAATCTGATGAGGCCTTAGACTCTGCTGACAGGTAGCAGTGAGAGGGGAAAGGACCAGACTGGTCTGGGGGAGGCAGAGGAAAGGAGGGGGCTGACAACAACGTGGTGAAGGTGACTCACTCACTCACTCGCTCGCTCACTCACTCACTCACTGCGGTTAGGACGTCAACCCAGCGGTTCCAGACCTGACCTCCACAACATCAGCAAACAGCAAACAGCAAACAGCACTGTGAGTAGTTCCAGTATGACCTCCATTACATTACAGCAGCTGTGCCACTGCAGAGGCCTGGTTATGAGCAACCTGCAAGAAGAGACGTGGAAGGAAAGAAAAAAGAAAAAAAACAAATCTCAACCACCAATGCTGCGTGCAGCTTTACAGTCAATTGTCTCTTTTTCCGCCACTCGTGGCGTCCTATTTGTTTACCGCGGCTCTTCGGTTTTGATTTCCTCGCAGCAGTAAACACACAAAGCTGAGTCGGGGGCAGAGATTGTAAAGTCCCCTAGCCCTGATGTTTGCTTCCCACTCCTCTCCACTATGTGGTTGGTAGCGTTTCAACTTAAAAAGGAGCTCCCCCTCCCTCCGCCTTGTCTATTTGAAATGCTCATCTTACTATGAAATAATAAGCGTTGCCGTGGTGCGAAAGCGAGCTCGTCATTGAGAAAGCGCTGACACGGCCGGTGGTTTATGATCTCACGCTCTAGGGTAACGCTGTAAAAAAAAAAAAAGAAGAAGAATAAAGCGAAGGCAGTGAGGAGCCTGGATGGGAGAAGGAGATGGAGACTGAATTTATTCAGTTCACAAACACACACACACACACACACACACACTAACACACACCCTAACACACACACACACACACACACTAACACACACACACACACACACACACACACACACTCACACACACACACACACACACACACACACAGCTGTGAGAACTGACTGATGATCCCCGCCAGTGACAGTAAATGAGGCA
>JASCQY010000104.1:2206889-2220433 GCA_030264315.1 Sardinella tawilis | reverse complement strand
CATTTTTGTTGCGGTTAAGGGGTCCTTGAAAAAAATTCTACTCCATGAGGGGTCCCCGGCCCAATAAAGTTTGAGAACCCCTGCTCTAGATGAATCTAAATAGGCCAATTGAATCAACGAATACATGCATCAGTAAACTACCACTAGTAAGAGCAGCAGCTGTACTGTTGTTGATGGCAATGTGTCCTGTGCCTCTCGCACCCACTGTGTGGTGCCACATTGTTTACTGTCCCTTACCTGCCTAGGACCCCTTCCCTACTGGCTTGTGCCTATGGCATAGTATCTACAGTACGCCTACTGTTCAGCATCACTTTCCCATACCACCCACCTAACTGTCTCATGCCACTAAGCTGTGTGCCACCCACCTAACTGTGCCATACCACTATCATGTGTGCCACCAACCTGTGGGTTAGTGTAGAGCAGGCCCCCAATTAACCTTATTGTATTGTGCAAATCTTCCGTTTTGATTGTGTTTTGATTCTGTGTCATTTTTTTTATGTCATTATCATTTTTGAGCGGGTGGGGGACAAGTGAAGCTTAAAACTTCCCTATCCAGTAAAGTGGGGAATGACAAAAAAAGTTTGAGATCCACTTTTAGAGAGACAGGGCTGGAGTAGTTGACAAGAAGTTCCACTGCCCACGACAGTCACAGGGCAGTGGAATGACACGAAACCGTAAAGTGGGGCAGTGAGTGAATGGCACGTGCCACCAATACGCCTACAGTGCATACTGTATATTACAGCAGCCTTCAGTTTCTGCTCCTACTGCCGCCTTTCAAGGGTAGTTGCGCAGACGTACAGCGACACTCTGTGGTTGCATGTTGAACTTGGAGCAAAAAAATAAGAGTGTCAGCAAATACAATCTATTTCGCACACATTTAAAAAAAAATAGGAAATGGCTGCTTGTGCCACACACCAAAGCGACAGTGCAAAAACGAAATGTTTTTAAACACTGTAACGGTTTGATACATTGTATCTACGCAGGTTCCATGCTGAGGCGAAAACAGCTGAGCAGTTTGTTCAAAGATGACGTAAGGGTGCCTAAGAAAATCGAGCCGCATACTGTAGAGACAGCAGAGAGTAAGAGAAACTACTGTTCCAGACTTTTGCAGCAAAGCATAAGTGTGCAATTCTACATCAGAAATAGTAACTAGTGCAGCTTTTATAGTCTTGAGACTAACTATTTTCCGACGTCAGCAATTCACCACCCAAAATAATAAAACCAGTTCTTGCACGGTGGAAATGTCAAATGTTGAATGTTTTCATCTCAAGCGTTCTACAGACGTATGTATAGGCTTAAGCTTAGGCTTCTAAACGACACTGTTGTAAAAATAAGATGACTGACAGCCTGAACGGGCATATTGCCAAATGTACAGCCAAGCTCTTCCTTCATTCTGACATACCTAATTGCACAAATACTTGCGTAAAAGTCCTCGCTTTCGGCGCGGAAGCAGCAGCTATGTGCTGAGGTAGGTCCAGTGCTCTTCATAATGAACTCTTATTTTGGCAGCAAGGCGACGTTAGTACAATGCTTAGTCATGGTGAGTTACAGCTTTACCCCTGGTTTTCTGTGGCGCACAGAGATGGAAGAATCTGGCTCTATGTATTTCACACTGTATCTGTAAGTACACGGATTTGACACACACTTAACTTGGTTCTGAGTCAACTTAATTTAATGTGCTATGCTCGTGTATTCTCCTAAAATAATTGTATTTGTCCATTTCACTCGACGGGTTTCGAGTTGAGCTTTTAACGATCGATTGAAATGTTTTGTTGCTTGGTCGCTGGAGTATCGTTACGGTTTTGTTTCTCAATGTATGCGTGCATCGCATAATAATATTCTAAGAGGTGTTCTGTTCTTGTTTGGGGCTCCGTTGGTTTTGTTTCGCGTGTGCGCGATTGTAGCAAGGAAGCGATATGATAGAACAATGCATTACATACGAGATATGGCAATTTGTATGTGAGTGAGCGATACAGTCAAATATTATCCGACGAAGTTCTTTTGTTTGGTGTCTTACTTTGCCACAATGGAGAAGAATGGTGCGGTAAGAACGCTGACTTTGACGTTTGCATAAGGATTAAATGCACCTCTGGGTCATGTTTTCGCTAAAGAGGCTATAGTTCCACTATTTCCTCCCACATCGTTGCACAGTTCATGATCAGATGAGTCACTGGAGAAGGCGGTTTGCCAGATGGTCCGTAAACATTTGATTATTCCAAATGGTGTAACGTTATTGCCGAATTTTTGTATTGTTAATGTTTATTTTGGTCAATTTACACGTGTCACTTCGAGATTTTATTTGTCATCAAATATCTGTTTCGCGCAAGCTGTAAGTAGGCACTGCTTAATGTATTCTTTGAAAGTTGGGCAACATTTGTTTCTCTGTAAGTTTATTACCCTACGTTTCAGGTGTTGCGGAACGTAGCATCTTGGTTCATTTGCGGCGACCTGACCGGCTTGATTGTAAATGGTTGGCTACGGATCACTTGATTAATATTTAAAACGGGAGAAAGTAGCACCGAGTGTCCTGACAGGACTATATTACGCAAGGACCACGACTAGTTTAGAAATGACAGTTGACTCCAAAAATGTTGCCATCTCAAAACGAAATGTGGATAATGTTTTGAGTAGGCCTACTCGTCATTTATTTTATTCAGGTGAAAGTCACCACACTTGCGTCGTTTGAAGGAAAGTGGGAACGATGGCCTTTTGGGCCTGTATTATAAGTCAGTCATGTTCACCATTTCACAGTACTTGTTAGGGCGCATGGCAACATGCCCGTCGTTAAATATTATAAATATTTACTCATCTCTCATATTTGGAGGGAAACTGTTTTGTGTCCTCGAGCCTGACAGGCGTGACTCAATAAAATTAGCTTACCACAGGGGAACAGCGTGTTCAGCACGTCAGATACAACACTTGTGCCTTCAAAGTCCAAGAAGGGGACTCGTCATATTTGGGCTACTCGGGAACGTCACTATTTTCAGTAGGCCTAATTCATGCGTCTGAGAGCCATGCATAAACACTGTGTTCTTCATGGCCCAATTCCCCTGAAAGCTCGCAAGCAAACCTTTATCTCTGTTAAATGCCAGCATGCTCTCGTCAAGGTATACGCGCCATTGCCTTTCAATACTGTACTCTCACCTTATCGGTCAGGAGCCCTACATTTACAGACTGTTTCCCAATCGATCATCTTGTTAAGTGTCATTTCACACACACACACACCACACACACACACACACACTCTCTCACACACACACTCAGATTGAAAGCTTAAATTTGTGTACAAGAGGTTTACATCTCCTTGTCCCCTCCCCTCCACTCTACTCTGTTACCCGAAGGAGTCACAGGACACAGGCAAAACACAGTCATGCTGACAACCCAAATTCTGGCCTTAATTTAAGTCACTCCGTCTTCCTCAGTGACTGCGTCACAAGTGTCTTAAATCAGCGCCTATCTCTTTCACACCCCTTGCATTCCCCAGCCATTTGGCATCTGGTCAGACACTCAAAGCTTGCCGGCACAGTTTTGACACACAAACACTTGCATGCATGCATGCTGCAGACTGATTGTGAATCTACTCATTTAAACTGACTAGACCAGAACCAAGAAAATATGTTCTAAGAAAACAAAAGTGTCCACTCTGGAAATGTGATTTTACAGAAATTTCTGTCTCATACATACATATAGTACATACATATTGCCTACTATACATACATGCATAGATGCATATACATACATGTATGCATACATACATAAATCTATCTGCGGTGGAACATCTCCATTGGAAATAATGGTGACGTATACTCAATTGGGTTGGTATTAACATGGCAGGCCACAGAAAGAGCCTCTTGTGTAAACACAAATTCCTGACTTGTGTTTTGCTTTCCTTCCTCAGGTTGCCGAGTAGCCCGACCGCCTTCAGCCAGCTGTGGTGGAGGTGCTGCGAGCATAAAGACTTCTAGGAATCCTCTGGACATTGAAGTGACCAGCTGCACTCCCCGAATTGTGCCTCCAACCCTCAAACCCCTTCTGAGGAAATACCTCCTATTGGGCGCCTTGTGACCCTCCGGTTGCTCTTCTCCGACACGTGATGGATGACTTCTAGCTTCTGAAGTCTCAAAAGCACGCTCACAATTTAAACAATGGCTTTTCGGTGTCCGTTCACGTTGTTCTAGCGCTGACTATGGACTAGTCTGTCTACCTAATGGCCTGAGGAGACTTAACTGGGCATTATGTTGATTCTTTGAGTTGTCCTTCTTGGTGGCTTTCATGGCTTAACAATGGCTAGCAACCGCTCACATAAATAAATACTGTTCCACAGCTTAACTTTATTGCACATTCTCAGCTTCATGTAAACCAATTTTTTTTTTTTGCCCTCAAAAGTGCTGTGAACTTGTGTTAGTAACTTGTGTTAGTGGAACAGCACCTCATTTGCTATCAGCTGTCCTAGTTTCCTTTGACTTTGCGTTGAGACTAACTGTACTCTTGTGTTGCCAACCCAAACAACGGAACGAACAACCTTGTCAGGGGAAAAAAAAAAAACGCTTATCTACTCACAAGAGTTTGCTAGTGTTTTATTGTAGCAGAGGACTCTCTACTTGTCCCACATTGGACAGTTGCCCTCACTTGTGGAAAGGTGTGACTGCATTTATGCCGTTGAGTCAGGAGGCTTTTCGGAACTTGAGCCGACTTGCTGACTAGGCCCCCCCTCTAGCGCACGTGTGCGTCACTTGGCACCCGTGACCTCATTCATGCTCTTCCCTCTCAGGACGCTGTTGGTTGATGGACTGTGCGTGCAGCCGCGAGAGCGACATGGCAGCCGCCGCGTCTCCTCCTCTCTAGGCGTTCCCTGCGAGCGGGAACCCGGACGTGACAGCGTTGCCCCGGGAGGCTGGCGCTCGGCCTTGGACGTTGATGGGAGGGCCTGCAGCTCGCCTGCGGACTGGACTGTGATTGCTCAGAGGGCCACGCCACTGAAGCCGTGATCAAACGTCACGCCATCTTTTGGAGCATCAGTGCTGTGTGGCATTGACCCGTCCCTTGCTACCCTGCTCTTTTTTTGCCCCTTTGCTGATTTGTTAGTTTTTAGATTGTTGTTGTTGTTTTTTTGTTTGTTTGTTTGTTTGTTTTTAGCCCCAAGCTTTTGCCCTGACCCTGCCTTGCCCTGGCGAGCGACGATGCATGTGCCCGAGGGCCACCGCCAGTGAAGATGGCGGCCGGCATGACGGAGTGCAAGGCGGAAGTGACGCCGTCGACGCGCAATGGCCACCGCGTCTTCAGCTACACGCTGGAGAGCCACACGGGCGCAGCCTTCGCCATCATGAACGAGCTGCGCCTGGAGCGGCAGCTGTGCGACGTCACGCTGCGCGTCAAATACAACGACCTGGAGGCCGTCGACTTTGTGGCGCACAAGGTGGTGCTGGCCTCGTCTTCGCCCGTCTTCCGCGCCATGTTCACCAACGGCCTGAAGGAGTGTGGCATGGAGGTGGTCCCCATCGAAGGCATCCATCCAAGGGTGTGTATTTAATTTAATTTAATTTAATTTTATTGATTTATTTTTCTGAGATGATGAAATGTTGGGATTGGGTCGACACACAGTGCTGATGTTTCGAGGTTTCGTGTTAAAAGTGTAAAAGTTTCAGTGTTAAAAGGAGAAGCTGGCGGTTCATTTCAGCCCCATAGCTCTGATGTTTGAGGTCACTAGTCAGTGCTGTCACTTGGAAAAGGAATGAGAACAAAAATGTTTCCCCTCACTGGCTAGATTCAGCTGCTGTTTGATCGCTCTGTCAATATATTACCCTATAGACCTCTTCCGACCAGCATGCATGCAACCTCGATCAACAGGGCTATGGGAAAACGTGCCAGCGGGACATTTGGGGTTTGGTGATTGGGGTTGGGGTGTGTGACTTTATGCATGCTCAGCTGTTGCCTTAAACCCTTGATTTGTGGCATCTTGTGGTTGAAATATAGTTCAAAGTATATGCCAAACACCTGAGGGTTTTTTTTCCAGTTGCACAACATTTGCAGACACATTGTTAGTTATGTTAGCTGACAACTTAGGCCAGGATCATTCTTTCTGTAATATTACTTTTCTCTGTCCCAGGCTGCAGTTTTACCTGTAGTTTCACCATATTGGCTGTGTTTGTAATGAGTTTATTGGAAAGGAAATCAAAGGTTAATATCCATCATTGTGCAGTAAGGGGCATCGAACTTCCTAACCTCATGTTAACTTAAAACGAAAGTGTACTGACCCACTTATTGGTCGCCGTTGTCCAATCAGAGGAATGAGTTCCTCACACACCTGCCCTTATCAGGAGCGCTTGTTTCTGCCTCGGTGAACAGCTTTGCACAGTTTACTCAGAAACAGGCAGCTGGCTCTGCCCAGACACCCAGCGAGAAGGAGGAGAAAGAAGGAAAAGGGGCAAGAGACAGAGAGAAAGAGAGTGAGAGAGAAAGAGAGATAGGGAGTGACGTGTCAGCGCGACTCAGTCTCTGTGTACTTTGACTAATGACAAGAGCATTATGGCTGGCCAGTGATAAGCTAGGACATGACGTACTCCCCAAGAACTTTTTATGAACAAGAACAGGGGAGGTAGTTCTTCTGTTGCTGAGGCAACACCTACATAACCAGGAAAGGCTGTTCTAGAGTGCTGCATGATGTTGATCATGAACGAGAAGAATGTTGTAGATTTATGATATGGCATGATTGTCACTCCCT
The DNA here is from genome assembly GCA_030264315.1 of Sardinella tawilis. NCBI lineage: Eukaryota > Metazoa > Chordata > Actinopteri > Clupeiformes > Clupeidae > Sardinella > Sardinella tawilis. Next base: position 2,213,712 of record JASCQY010000104.1, on the reverse strand, counting down.
CCCAACAAGCTCCTTCATTATGTATTTTATTATTAAATTATGTTATTATGTATTTATTTATCAAAAGTGAAACTGAACTAGTCTGGACCGGTCTTCTCCAGGGTGAGACAACCTGGTACAGACGGTCATCTTTTTAGAGATTATCATCTTGGGGGAAAAATAATATGGAGCCTCTCTAGCCTGGGCTTGCCCATACTTCCTGTGACACTGCACAAGATTTCGTGTTCAAGTTAGTATGACCAAGCAGCCTATTTACTGCATTTCCTGTGCCAGAATTTCAGAGACCAGTGAGAGGGTGAAGGAGGTGAAGTACACATTAAATTCCACTTCTCAGAAGAAGGCAGTTAGTACATGAGATTGGCCAGACTAAGCTCGTAAGAGCTTTTGTCGCGAAAGCCAGGCTAGAGCCTCTCACCAAATCAGTTGATAATTTGCCAATCCTACCCTAGTTAATAGGGAACTGCTTCTCCTTGGCTGCACCAAAGCGATCACTCAATCACAATTTTCATTCCTACAGTAATACCTGATAATTGATGATCGGTTTGGCCATTAGCATCAGTCTCAATCAATGCTCTGTATCAATGCTCTGTCCTCAGTTCTGAACATGTCATCCAGATATTTCAGTCAGTGTTGGGTGGATATTAGTATTGATCCATGCATCCCTAGCCTCATTCTCAAACACGTTTCTCACAGGTAATGGATCGACTGATCGAGTTTGCCTACACAGCCAGCATCTCTGTGGGCGAGAAGTGTGTGATCCATGTGATGAACGGCGCCGTCATGTACCAGATCGACAGCGTGGTGAAGGCCTGCTGTGACTTCCTGGTTCAGCAGCTGGACCCCAGCAACGCCATTGGCATCGCCAACTTCGCCGAGCAGATCGGATGCACCGAGCTGCACCAGAAAGCGCGAGAGTACATCTACATGAACTTCAGCCAGGTCGGTTTAAACTGCTGTCATGCAGCGCTAGGCTAGGCTAGCGTGTAATACTTGTTTGGGCAGGGTAGTCTTGCTGGGGATTCACCAATGCGAATTCAGCACAGTGGGATATGATGCAGGGATAATCAGTTAGCGAACCGGCAGCTAAAGCTAACCATGGACATCTGGCTTTGAAATGTAGTGAATTTACTGTACACTTTTCTTGTTACGCTTAAACTTTGAAAAAGTGTGGAAAAGTTGACTCTGCAACTCTAACCCTAACCCAGGCAGCAGTACCACACAGGAATGACAGAGAAAATAATTCATAATTACGTAGCTGCAATTAGTTGAGAATCCCTGTTGACGAGAGTTCACAGGACATGGGAGCTTTAGTCTTCAGAAGACATTTGGACTTTCAAATACCATCAGTACTCTAGTCACTCCAACTTATCCATTTATCACAAGTTGGACCCTGTCTGTGAAGGCATTTCATATTGTTAATGGGGTAACTCGGCTGAGATAATATAATTTCCCAGATGTCAGTGCGTGATGAATGAGCCAGCAGTGGTGAACATCTGTCCCATCCACAGAGTCCATCTCCACGCCAACTTGACTCCAGAAGAGTCAGCATCTATCTAGCCATCAGAGTTACACATGACTCACATTAGAGTCGGCTGTCTTTTTTAACTAACTAGCATCTTTGCGTAAAGGGTGCGTCCGAGACCAACCGCTTCATGGCTTACTGGTCTTTGTGATCAGAAGCCCGTTGGCACGGGATTTTAGGTTTGTTTTGGTTGATTTTAGCACTTTAGACTGATGTGTGCTCAAGCATGGCTCTTTTAGCCACAGGCTGTCCCTGTATGAGCTTATTCCCAGGTTAGCCTGCCCCAGTAAAACTTTCCACTCTCTTGGGGAGAATATAGAATGTTACACCAGGGCTAAAACCGAGGTTCTACGATTCTTGGCAGTCCTCGAAGTGAACCCAAGCCAAGTATGTGAGGGAGCGAGTCAAGAATCTGTTTTTTTTTTTTTTTTTTTTTTTTGAGAAAGAGCCTTTTACCATGTTGCATCAGACTAATGCCATAGAAAGTGCTTTCATTCTCCGAAAAAATGAATCAAGTGCTTCTCTACAAATCTAACAGTCATGTCAGCCCACCAGAAAGTACTACCTTGTATCCACGTTTTTGTTTTTTGTTTTGTTTTGTCACTACATTAATCTCTGTATTTCTTAAGGGCCACTCATGACTGACTGACTCACTGAGTCTCTGCTTTGTCGCCCAGGTGTTGAGACGTTATAAACCAGTCACCTGGAGCTTCATGTAGGAGGTCAGGAGTGCAAGTGGTGTGCTGAAAGGCAGTACATCAATTCTCTTTTGTCACCAAACAAGACCTTGTAGATGTGGGTCTGCAGGGGTGGGGGAAGGTGGCGGCAGGGGCGGGGGCGGGGGTATTGGTGTTGTACCTGTTCTCTTCGGAGCGTGAGCATGCTTCAGATGTCTTGAGATGGCATTTTTGTCTGAGCGCAGCCACGGCGTGACAAACAGAACAAGTGTGGTTGTAAGGAGAACACTGTCCACTACTCCCCCATGCCGTCTTGCCGTCTGCATGTGAAACTTTCATATCACAGTCTCGGTGACCTTATCAGACACACACACACACAAAAAAAAAGATCTGCTGTGGGCGGTTAATGCGTTCATTATCTAACTAATGACTCATGTCTCCTCAGAAAAAAAAGAGACACATCACACCTTTTAGTGGTATTTATGAATTTATTACAGTCGCCAGACACACACACCTGCTGTGGTGTGGTGGTGTACTGTACTCTAAGTGGTGGTGGTGTTGGTGGATCTCCCATGGTGCAACAGCAGCGCTTACCCGGTGGCCCTAGTCAGCCTCGGCCTCCCAGACGCCGCTGGGTGCCGGCTTTATTGGTTTCCTCCTCGCCTCGGGCACGCTGCGTTATTTGTCCTCTCGAAGCCTTCCAGCGCTAATCTAGCACGGTGCCCTGCGGTGAGTCAGCGCAGCAGGAGGTGTGTAGGCGGCTGGGGGTTTACCTGCGCCTGCTCCTGCTTGCATAGCAAGATGAGGGAGTCACACCGCAGAGTGCGCACACACACACGCACACAGACACACACACACACACACAAGGAGTAAGCTGGTTTCTGCTGGGAATCGGGTGTGTCTCGCGTTGGCCCACTGAGTCATGCTTTGCGTTGGACTTCAAAAGGTTGAGTGTTGAGTCATGGGTTGGTGTGTGGTGTGGTTAGTAAGTAACAAGCCCAGTGGTGCGCCTCTGCTCCCAATTAGAGCACCAGATTTTGCCAGAACATTCTCCCATTCATGAGTAAACTCGATGTTTTATGATACTGTGTGATGTTTCGCACTCTTGTAGATTGAGTCAAAAAAGTTTTGGCAGGACATACGACATCCCCTGGAGTGTAAAATTACAAGTTTGTACAATGGTGCGGTGATGCTTAAACTTTTGTTAAGCAACGAAAGCTGTCCAATTCTAGGACTGTTTTGATTTTTTTGCAAAAACAATTTTTATTGACCAACTTAGCCTCAGTGCACATTTTATTTGCATGACTTTTGACATTCCTTCACACCTTTATTCATCAGGCCATTTTATTTCTTGTCATTGACTCACACTGAAACTGACTAAACCACAGAAGCTCTATACAAGCCTCAATTAGTGTTCGAACTTAACAAAATTGCACAGGTTAAATCTGATCAAAACCTCAGCAGTCCTTTTAATCTCTCAATAACCTATCAATTTTACATGCTACAGAGCCCAATGTGCATCAACATCCTTTCACAGTATCCCAGTATGCCTCGAGTCACGTGATGAAGCAGCGTCGAGGTGGCAGAGCAGAAATTCAAGTAGCCTATTATTTCTCCCAAATGTGGATGTACTTCTATTTCCGTAGTGGTCTAACTTCCACCTTTTTCCGGAAAAGCTGAAGTGCCGTCTCTGTCTGACACTCTCATCGGAGCCACTGTCTGTCTTGCCTCTGCTTCCCCATTAAGGTTTTTTCTAACACCAACTCAACTCTGTTGGAGCTGCCCCCCCATCAGACTATTTTAAGAGCCGTCATAAACCGGTGTTCCTTCAACAATGAAGTGTATGCAGACAAGACTAGACTAGACTTGCACTCTCAATATCGTGTTGAACAACGGTAGACGAATCCAAAAGCGATTAAAGGCTTTTTATTGATACCACCCGTTTGCCCCAGCATTGTTCATAGTCCACACAACCAACAAAAAATCGACCTGAAAGCCATAATAGAATATTACCGGTAAATAAAATCCACACATTTTAAGCCTATGTACAAAAACGGAAGGATTTCTGAGACCGAATCTCATTGTCCTTCTTAAACCCCTCATAGTCATTTGGCCTGTATCAGCCAATAATTAAGTGGTCTTTAAGTGACGGTTAGCCTGAGTATTTGAGGATGCACGCATGGTGAAGGGACTAGGGTGGACGTGTCGGGAGAACTGTTCAGCGGCGAGCAAGCAAAGAGCCAAAAGGTCAATCGAAACAAAGCGCTCGCTAAAGTCAAATAGGATCCAGAGCGCCGTCAGTCTCTTGCCATTCAGATGCGTCTTGTGAGTTGGAGGACTGCCAACCGCACCCAATTAAGGAAATAGTTCTGTTTGAATTGTCAGGTCTGTTTCAGCCTAAACCACGACAGTGCCCAAGCATGAATAAAGATATTGTTCGCTCCAACGGTGATGATCCTACAGGGGCATGACCCAGCTTCTAGGTCCACAGGCTACATTTGTCCCCAATTGTTCTTAAGAGGGGGAATGGGAGCCTGTTTTGAACTAATTGATGAACTGTATATTTTTTTTTGTTTAGCCTACAGTGCAGTTAGGGAACGCTTGCATAAGGAGTGAATGTAAAGCTCATCTCGATGTACAGTCATGTGAATGATTCCCGTATAGGGAACTTGTCAATGATTTGCGTGTGTGCTAATCATTAACTCAGGGACAAGGCTTTGTTTTAAGACATGTAGACCAAAAAGGCGTTTTGAGTTTTTTTTTATGTGCATTTCTTTCCCTTCTCTTTTTCTCTTCCTCTTCTTATTCTTCCCCCCATTTTCCTTGTCATCTTTGTCCACTTTCACTCCCATCTGACCCCTGTGCTCTTGAATCCACTCACCTCGCCTTGATCTTCTCTCTCGTCTCTGTGGGCCCTCTACATGCTGTGCTGAACGATGCCATTACACATCGCCCCCCATCCGCACACACACACACACACGCACGCACACCCCATCTCACACACACACACACACACACACACATACATATACTCACACACCCCATCACTCACACATACTCACACACACACACACACACACACACTTATTCTTCCCCTACTCCTCCCTCTCCTTCTGTCCCTCCTATGCACCATCCTTCCATCTTCCTCCTTCCTCTTCCCTCTTCATCCCTTTCTTTTCATCCTTTGTCCCTTCTTTACTCCTCCTCCTTCATGTCTTGTCCCTCTTACTACCCTCCTTCTCTTCACCATGAGTCTTCATCATTTATCCCTCCATTCTTCTTCTCTTCTCCTCCCCCTCTTCCTTCTCCTCCTTTCCTCCTCCTCCTTATTCATCTCTTCCCCCTCTCCTTCTCTACCTCCTCCTCATTCTTCATCCCCTCATCCCCTGCACCCCCCCCCCCCCCCTCCCCCTCAGGTGGCGACCCAAGAGGAGTTCTTCAACCTGTCCCACTGCCAGCTGGTGACGCTGATCAGCCGCGACGAGTTGAACGTGCGCTGCGAGTCGGAGGTGTTCCACGCGTGCGTGGCCTGGGTGCAGTACGACCGCGCCAACCGCCGGCCCTACGTGCAGGCGCTGCTGCAGGCCGTGCGCTGCCACTCGCTCACGCCGCACTTCCTGCAGCTGCAGCTGGAGCGCTACGAGTGGGACGCCCAGTGCAAGGACTACCTGGCGCAGATCTTCCAGGACCTGACGCTGCACAAGCCCACCAAGTGCATCCCGTGCCGCACGCCCAAGGTGCCGCAGCTCATCTACACGGCCGGCGGCTACTTCCGGCAGTCGCTCAGCTACCTGGAGGCGTACAACCCATGCTCGGGGGCCTGGCTGCGGCTGGCCGACCTGCAGGTGCCCCGCAGCGGCCTGGCGGCGTGCGTCATCAGCGGGCTCTTCTACGCGGTGGGCGGGCGCAACAACGCGCCCGACGGCAACATGGACTCCAACACACTGGACTGCTACAACCCCATGAACAACTGCTGGCTGCCGTGCGCGCCCATGAGCGTGCCGCGCAACCGCATCGGCGTGGGCGTCATCGACGGCATGATCTACGCCGTGGGCGGCTCGCACGGCTGCATCCACCACAACAGCGTGGAGAGGTGAGAGGCCCGCGATCGTTGGAGGAATGTTACAATGATGATGTTAGGTTAACACTCTTTGGGTCGTCGTTAGGTTTGTCATGATACTAGAATTTCAAACTCCAAAATCCAAACCGACATCCACACAATATAGCCTACGTTAGCTGTTAGTCGATACAATATACGTCAGTCGTTAGTTGATGCAATATTCAATTCCATGGGATGGGGGGGAAAAAAGACAAAAAAAATGCTGACTAAATGTACATGAAACTGTAGGCTAGTAGTCAGTGAGCACATTTACGTGCATTACGTGCATTATCCTATTAGGTGAAAGTAGTTACCTGATTACTCAAGTGCTCATGTAAACAACATAAACTTGACGTTGTTTAATGAGAGATGTTGATCAATATTCCGATTTATTTGAGACGTGTATATACTCCTTAGCTGTTTTTTTTTTCATTCATTTATACCTACTGTATAGCCTGGGAATACCCATGCTGCCTTGCACGCTCGTTCCGAACTGCACGGCAGCCTGGAGACCATGGCCAAAAT
>JASCQY010000104.1:2192182-2203493 GCA_030264315.1 Sardinella tawilis | reverse complement strand
CACACACACACACACACACACACACACACACACACACACACACACACACACACACACACACACACACACAGACTGGAGGAAGTAAGTGCTGTGATATGTGTGAGGCCTTGAACCCGCCCTGTCACCACGCCACACGGCAACATTCAACCTGGAGCACAATCCAGTGAGAACGGATTAGAGGAAGCTGGCTTAACATGAGGTCACACCCCTGCTCCCTAATTCACCGTCCCTCCCGTTGCCCCCCTCCTTCCACACTGCCCTAGTCCCTCTGGTCAAATATCCCCCCCAAACGCACACACACACACCCCACCCCCCGAGATGAAAGGGCTTCTCCTGAAGTAGAGAGCCAGGCGGGTTGGAAGCGACACACAAACTAATGCTGCATCAAAAACACCCGTTGAGTCCACACAACCGATTTTCGGCACCAGTCGGATCCACTCAAGGACACCCTCAGACCCTCCAGGTAGTCTGTTCAGATGTGTCCAGTCCCGCACTGGGGGAAAACACAAGGGCTTTTGATCTCGAAGAAGTGAGATTCATCGCAAGCAAACCCACCCCTACATTTCTTCGGATAAACCTCAACCTCATAGCTCAGCAATCTGTATGTTAATTCTGACACGGTCGTAAGCTTGCGGACTCGCAAGACTGAAAGCTCCTTCTCTTCGCACCAAACGAAGATGGTCTGTTTCAAAGCTGTTATTAGTTTAAGGCTTGTTTTTTTGAAAGTTAGGCAGAAACCACATCTCAACCAAATTCCGAGGGCTTCTTTTCCCATTTTTTTCCACGTTTCTACACGTCTTTTTACCCTCCAAATGAGAAAAGTGCCATTACCTGTGCCCGAGCGCACAATCAGTATAACCCACGCAGATCTGCCACTCAAGTCATTTGTGACGGACAAGAGAGAGGTTCAAATAGGAGAGGTAAGGAGGAAGGAACCCCCCCCCCCAGCTGCCATTGTTGTCGTTCAGATGCAGCAAACTACTAAATATCCCCCCACCCCCACCCCACCAACCACCACCAGCACGTGATGTAGCGTTTGGCGCAACCTACTGGCCAAAGGGCGACAGAATTGGGGAGGGGGGGTGGGGGTTGCCTCACAAGGCCCAAGATCTTTCCATGAGTTCAAGAGGCATGAACAAAAAGACAACAACAACAAAAAAAAAGCACCCTACGCCGCCGCCGCTGCTGCCCGCTGTGGAAACCACACTGACCTCTCTTCAAGGAGCTCCTAGGCTGCGTCGTGTGATTTTTTTGACATGCTGCCACGAAAAAAAAAGACCTCCTTTAAACACCTCTCTTTGATTTAGATTTTTTTTTTTTCTAAAGACACTCTTCCGATAAATAAACATTTGTGAATGGACGTGGAGAGCGAGGAAGAAATTTAACAACGAAGGAATTGTATTTGTAACAGCAGTTTAAGCTAGTATTTTTTTCCAAGACATTTTTGTACATTGATATTACACAGTCTTGTACAAAGTTCTAGCGCTTGATATATTTTTATTTATTTGGGATTTTTGGCCCTTTTATTTTTTTTCTTTTGCTCGGACTTGGCTTACACTTTGTAACTGATAGGACTGTTGTGTTTCTCTCTCTAACTGAGCATGCGTTGTATTGTAGGAGATGCCAGCAATTTATGCCTTTTTCGAATTTGGCTCTTCATTTGAAAAAGGGACTCTTTTTGTTCTCCTTTTAGTAGTTGAATATTAACAGATTATTTAAAGATTGCTTTGTAAATTTTACAGCAAGAAATACACTGTACAAAACATTGTATAATAAACAACATGTTTATTGTAAATTTGACAAATGGTTGTTTTCATTCTAGTAGGCCAAAGCCCGAGGCCATGACATAAAAAACAAAGGCCAAACCTGTCAACCTTCCTTTCACCACTAGGTGGAGGCAGAGTATCTCAAGAAAGAGTCGAGTGTGGGCTCTTCACAGTGAACTGAAGGCAGGTGGAAAAGTTTCTTTGGCAATCAGTTTACAGGAATTTAAATATGTTTTTGCATTAAATCAATCATTTCGTCCTTTTTGGTCCTTGCAAGTGATATAAAGAATTTCCCTGATGTATCGTTTGAAAAATGGTTCTGTGGTAATGGTATTTAGCCGATGACACTTCTCACATAGTTGATGAATCTGGCAGCGAAACGACAGAATGACGTTAGAGGAGTTTGCAAGAGTCCCCCCACCATCATCACTCACTCACGCACGCAAACACACTCTCTCTCACACACACACACACCCCACCCTCCGGGCGTTTCGGAAGCGCAGAGGTAAATCGATGATCATTTGTCATTTAAAGTGGCCATGACATTGTATACTCCTCTACAAGCCAATGGGCCTGTCGACATACAGTCATGAGAGGCTATCCAGCAGGTTCAGATGTTGCGCAGTTGCGCGCTTTGGAAGGTGTGGGACCTGTTCACCCGATTGGAGGGGCTGTCACTCTGCAGACAAGCTCCGCCGGTGAAGTGAAGTTTTGTTCTCTCTCGCAAACAAGCTGAAGCACGTCCCGCTTGCAGGTTTGGGACTCCATGGTGTTGACGCGGTTCGCCAAGATGGATCGCTATCTGAATTACAAATAATCGCCTGTCCTTATAGGGTACCACTTGTGTGGACTGCGGGAGATCGGATGTAAGTACAATCTGGGAACCACTAAACTGTTTGACATAATTTACTGTGTGTGTTCAATTGGGTTTGGTATGTCTTGTGACAAATTGAGACGAGCGGACTAGAAATTGAATTTGTTTGGGGCGCATGGCCTGCTGTATTGTTATGTTAGGCTATCCAAATTAAATTGAGGCCGCTCTTCGCATACCCTTACGCTACATGTTAGGCCCATTTAAATAAAGACTGGCGTACTAATCGAGACAAATAGAGAAAATAGTTTTTGCAACAGAAATGCAAATACGCACACTCTTCATGCTAAACAGAGAACTGTATCTACCCTTGTTTAGGGACACAGGGGGTTATTCCAAAGCTACAACAAATGTATGACACGCTCAAAAAAAGTCGAAGTGGACGTGTTCTGACACTCACCAAAAGAGATGTCATCATTAGTTAACAAACTATAGCCTACCTAACCACAATCTCACTTTTCTGAACTTCGACATAGACACGTGGAATCTATTTTTACACGCTTCAACATAAAATGCAGACTTATTTCTTTAGATGTGGTTGCATCTTTGTACCTCCGTAACCCAAATATGTCAGTTATCAAGACACTTTCATCCTGCTTTTACGCTAAAAGCAGCGCATTATTCTCAATACATCTCATAGCCTAATTCGTACAACATCAATGTCCGTAATGGACACACCCTGAGGACTAACAGCCTGTGTGGGAAACCTGTCTCTCCTGTCCCGCTGGCAGGCTGTTTTCAAGATGATCCCGGTGAATGAGTTCCGGAACATTGCCTCCGAACAAAACCCCCAGTACCGGGTCCTGAAACCATGGTGGGACGTGTTCTCCGAGTACCTTTGTATCGCCATGCTTATGATCGGCGTGTTTGGATGCACTGTTCAGGTAAGGCACATATAACGCTCACGGAGTTTGCTAGACGCTGGATTTATTTATTTATTCATTCATTTATTTATTTTTAATTTAAACGATGAGGTCACCCAAGACTTTCATGTTGAATAAGATACCTCCCACACTCAAGGTCAAACCATTTTAGAAACAAATGGCTACTGATAAGACCAAGCAAGGCCTGAACTATGTGGGAGTTTGCTCCATGCAAGCCTTCATTATGCCAGTTGAACAGAAGAAGGGTGGACAGCACATGGGATGTGGCAGACATTGACATTTGCAGATCTCCTAATGTGCTGACAGGAATTCAGCACACCTCAGCACACCCTCCCCATCTCTCTCTCTCCCTCCCTCCCTCTCTCTCTCTCTCTCTCTGTGTGTTTGATGAATGCTCTTCTGAACCTACAGCTAGAGGAAATAGCCATCACCAGTACCAACTCTTCTCAGCTCATGTTGTTAGTCAGCTGACTTAGTTATAGAGGTCAGCTGTGTCAGAAGTGACAGTAGAAGCTGTCAGAAACTGTCATACTTATTTTGTTATACTTACTGTTATACTTCATTTGTATCGAACATGGTAAATTCAAGGTTTGTGTTTCCCAAATGTAAATCTGCACTGCAAGGGCTGGAAAGTGGCTCCTGTGGTGTCGAATCATAAAGGCTAATCACTACTCGCCCCCGGTTTTATGAGTTTTGGTCAAACAAGGCCGACAACAGTAGTTTGACAGCTATAAATAACCAGATAGAATGCCGCAGACCTAAAGAATAATTTCCCACATGTCTTAATGGAGATCTCTTGTTAATAAAGATCAAAACACCTTTGGAAGATTCTTAATTCTGGCAGACTGCTCTAGAGATTTTTACACTTTACTGATGTCAAAGAATTAGAATGAGAGTCAGGGGAGTATGAGATATGAATACTCAGAGAGCTTACACTGTTCTTGTGTGTGTGTGTGATAACTCATCAGCAAGACACAATCTTACTCTTTGCCTTTGTTTGACTGCCTCTCTGACCTACTTGGTCTGAAATTGGATTAGTCATTCTCCAACCCCTTAGTATTTCATTCCTTACATCTTTGCCTGCCATGATAATCTGTTCCTTGAGGACAGTCTAAGCACCTGCAGTTCCCACAGTGTGACTGAAAGGATGAAAAAAAAAACACACATTATGATTTAAAACTTCTGATGCACCGAATCAGTCAGATATTAAATCTAACCTCAAAATATAGATTAAAATGTGCCTACTTTCTAATTTTAACCAGAGTAAGAGATGGCTAAAATTATATTTTTGAACAGCTGACTAAAATCTTTATCGAGTGTAACCTGTTTGTGACCTCTAGCTATGCTTGCCATATCCTCTGAATGGATTTTTTTTTCTTTACATTTCCAGCTCCCTTGTTTTTTTCCCCAGTCTTTCATGTAATCAATGCTTGTTCATAAGCGTGTAGCTCATTTGTCAAATGTCACAGTTCTCCCCAGCATTTGTTTATAATTATATACTTTATAATTGTTATATTATTATATTATAATATAATTATACTTATACTTATTATATTATTTATAACTAAATTATTATTTATAACTTTTTCCCTCTGTCTTTTCCAGCTGACCCAGGAGAAGATATCATGTCTGCCAAACCGTATCATTGCCTCGTCCAAAGCGGATGTGAACTGTGACCACGTGAGACAGTACCAGTCCAACGAGAGCCTGTGGGAGTTCAGCATCACCAAGGAGCTGAAGCCCAACGTCCTCGAGGTGTTTGGCCGCAAGAACGGCCTGGACATTCACCAGTACGTCTTCATCAACCACTACTGCTACGAGCGGGCCGTCCACTGGTACGCCAAATTCTTCCCTTACCTGGTGGTCATCCACTCCATGATCTTCATGGTGGCCAGCAGCTTCTGGTTCAAGTTCCCGGGGACGTCCTCCAAGATCGAGCTCTTCGTCAACATCCTGGGCAAGTGCTTCGACTCGCCGTGGACCACGCGGGCCATCAGCGAGGTGTCTGAGGAGCGCGGCGAGGAAAAGCTGGTGAGTTGGAGGAAAGGAAGCACCATGTCCAAGATCAACCCGGACGGCTTCATGGGGACCGACGTGGAGAACGTGACCTTGCTCCGCTCCGCGTCGGTCGTGTCCAACCCGGAGAAGAAGCTGCCCGAACCCGCCGCCTCCGTCTTGGACAAGAAGGAAGGGGAGCAGGCCAAGGCGCTCTTCGAGAAAGTGAAAAAGTTCCGCACGCACGTGGAGGAGGCCGACCTCCTCTACAAAATGTACGTCATCCAGACGTCCCTGAAGGTCTTCAAGTTTCTCCTCATCACCGCTTACACTGCTGCGCTGATTGGCAACATCGAGATTGTGGTGAGGTGTGAGGTGCCTCCAGATCTGACCGGCTTTGATGTCTTCTGTTGTAACCACAACAAGGCCAACCTCTTCTCCAAACTGGCCTATTGCTACATCTGCTTTGTCGGAGTGTACGGATTGCTGTGCATCTACTCCCTCTACTGGCTGTTTCACCGGCCGCTTAAGGAGTATTCTTTCGAGCACGTTCGCCTGGAGACGGGCATCAACGACATTCCGGACATGAAAAACGACTTTGCCTTTTTGCTGCACCTCAGCGACCGCTACGACCCTCTCTACGCCAAGCGCTTCGCCGTCTTCCTGTCGGAGGTGAGCGAAAGCCGCCTGCGGCAGGTGAACCTTAACCACGAGTGGACCCTCAAGAAGCTGCGCGGGCGGCTAAGTCGAAACGCTTGCCAACGCCTGGAGCTGCACCTCTTTATGCTCCCAGGCTTGCCGGACACCATCTTCGACCTCGTCGAGGTCGAGTCGCTCAAGCTGGAGCTGCTGAGCGGGAACATCACGATCCCGGCGACGCTGACCCAACTCACGGAGCTCCAGGAGCTCTCGCTGGTTCACTGTCCCACCAAGCTGCAGCTCGCCGCGCTCACCCACCTCCAGGACCACCTCAAGGTGCTTCGTCTGACCTTCGAGGGCCCTGAGCAGATGCCGCTGTGGATGTACACGCTCAAGGCCCTGGAGGAGCTGCACCTGAGCGGTCCCTTGGGTGCCGACGCCTCTCGAAGCAGCAGCAGCGCCTCGCTGGACTCCCTGCGCGAGCTCAAGAACCTGCGGGTGCTGACGCTCCGGGCCCACCTGACCAAGCTGCCGCCCAGCGTGGTGGACGTGGCCGGCCAGCTGCAGCGCCTGTGCGTGCACAACGAGGGCGTCAAACTCCAGGTGCTGAGCAGCCTGAAGAAGCTAACGTCGCTAACGTCCCTGGAGCTCATGGGCTGCCACCTGGAGCGCATCCCCAGCGCCGTCTTCAGCCTGACGGGCCTTCAGGAGCTGGACCTGCGTGAGAACAAGCTCACCACCGTGGAGGAGATCCTGAGCCTGCAGCACTGCCGGCGTCTGAGCACGCTGCGCCTGTGGCACAACGCCATCGCCTACATCCCCGAGCACGTGGGCAAGCTGCACGCGCTCGAGACGCTCGATGCCAGCTGGAATAAGATCCGACGGCTGCCCGCCCGACTCTACCACTGCACCAAGCTGCGGCACCTGGACCTCTCGCACAACCAGCTCTCCACGCTGCCCACCGAGATCGGCAGCTTGCAGAGCCTGCAGTACCTTTCCGTGGCCTTTAACTCCCTTGAAGCCCTGCCCGAGGAGCTCTTCTCCTGCAAGCGGCTCAAGACCCTGGCGCTGGGCAACAACAGCATCTCCTTCCTGTCGTCGCGCGTGGCCAACCTGGCCCAGTTGCTTCGACTGGAACTCAAGGGCAACCGCCTGGAATCGCTTCCTCTGGAGATCGGCGACTGCCCGCTTCTCAAACTGAGTGGAATTGTGGTGGAGCAGAGCCTTCTAGAACTCCTGCCATCTGAGGTCAGGGACAGAATGGATGATGGCTAGAAATGGAACAGGTGCCTTTGAACCTTTGAACCTTTGACTCGCCACTCATTCTCAGTGACTCCTATGGACAAGTTGGAACATGCTACTGTGTCTCAACGATGGTCCCAAGCAGGTACTGGAGCAGCTGGAGACCTCATGTTTACATGAACTGAAACACCTGTGCGACTTGCAGAAGTCCTTTCTCAGCTCAGCAAAAAAGCACCTGCACATTCATTCCAGTGAACTGGATGAAATCAAATCAGACGGGCCTGGACTTATTTATATTTTGATCAAAAGCACAGAGAAGCTAAGCTTTTTATGTGGTTTAATACTTTTCTATTGGCATTAAAGAGAATGCTAGTAAGACCAGTGATTGATGGAGTATTTTATTAGTGTAATCTAACTGGTACATGTGGGTCTTTCCCGATGTGTCCTCTCACTTTACTTCACTATTACGGTATTTCATTTCTTGAGGCGGTCTTTTTCTCAATAGATGTAAAAACGGTGAAAATCTGATTGGCACTGTGTAACTCATTAACAAAGCATTGTCTTATATTGTTTGACCAGTAAGCAGAATGACCCTGGTTAAACTTCACTTTAGTCTTTGGGGCACATTCCTGTGGTTTGGACTACAAGTATGTCTGTGTCATTTGTTCTCTTCAATAATCTTTCCTGGTTTTTTTTTTTGGAGCACTGCAGTCCCACATCAAAGCAGTACAGCAAACGAGCAAATATCAGCACAGTTGGACGGCTACTGTTGTGGGAACCTGATTTGTGATACACAGCTGAGGAAACCTTTCCATTCCCCCTTTTTATCAGTCATATCACACCACACGGGTTCCTGTGTGGCGCTTACTGTAGGTGAAGCAGCACATTGCATTAGAGGGGGAAGTCACGGAGAGAGGGACCGACAGCGGTACAGGTTTTTCTGGAATGCCATTCAAAATAGGTCAGCGTGCTGCAACTACCTCACAGTTACTAAGCCTGCAGTAATTCTAGCAGATTTTTGACATCTTTTCCATCTTGAATCGTTGCATTGTTTACATTAGGAAAGAAATGTATTGCCTTGGAAGAGTCGTTAGAATGGCCCATGGTAGGCCTGCACGACTTGATAGTCGGGTTTTTCACACCGTCAGGGAGCTCTGGGTTTCTGGTTACCGTCAGAGAATGCCTGATGTGGTGTCATGTCCACTCCTGTGTCACCATAGCAAAGAGATGCTCGTAGAGACGCTAAAGCACACTTCCCTGTTCTCCAGACAACAAAAGTCCCGTCTCTCTGCTGCCGACAGCCGAAACTGTCCAAAACAGACCGCCTATCCTAATACCTTTCCCGCCCACCTGCTCCGAGAAACAGACAGCGACACGCCTGTAGTGGAATTTTCCGAAGGTGTCCGGAACTAGTTAACTGGTGAGCAAACGAGAGGGGAGCGTTGCTGGCATCCTCTGTCAATCATTCGCCGGCCCCTCCCACCTTTTTCTCGCCCTGCAGCCAGACTACATGAGAGTGGATGGAATCTGAATGTTTGTGTAACAGGAGCCGATCGCCAAACAGTACAGGGGGGGGGGGGGGGGGCTATTGTAGGCCTGTTGACAAAGGAAGTAATGGTACTGTTGCTGCAAGCTCAGATATGTTGTATTTTACTTCTTACAGAGGAAACATAAATACACATATAATTTATAACTTATCTGCCACATACCACTACTATTATGTAACACTTATTTGGTTAAATAATCCACATTGAATTTGTCAAGATTAAACTTGTAAATATGTTAAAGATAATCAAAATGTTATGGCATCACTAATCTGACTGTTGATGCCGTGACAAAGCACTTTTAACCCTCAAGTACTACTCAGAACACCTTGTGCACTCTCTAGTGTCTGAAAGGGGAAATGACATTCAGATACAAGATTCTTCTAAAAGACATCTAAATGCCACCACTGAAGGAGAGATTTCTTAACCAAAACCAAACAAGGAAGTACAGTTTAAAAAAGAGAACCCAACTGAAATCAAATAAAAAGCAAGAGATAACACCGAGAGGACATTTGACTACACAACTAAGCACACACTGAAATGTGACACTGGTTCTTTGTATAGCCTATGCTGCAAAAGGTATAATGGTTGAACACTTTGACTGCTGGCATAAACACATACTGTGCATGAATGGTGAAAGTTAAGAGGCTGTTGAGAGCATGATTTAGCATTTTTGTGTGTGGAAAGAATGAGATTGTTATGCAAGTAGTAGAAAAGCTGTTGCAGAGATGAGCAACCGGTCAAAAATAACACCCACGGTTACTCGTGGTTATGGGGAGAATTCCGTCTATAGCGCTAGACTTACAACAGACAGATCTGGAGACAGCTGGGGGGTAGCAGCAGATCTGGAGACAGCCGGGGGGTATTTGGGAATGTCAACGAGGCGGGAATGATTAGTGGACTGAGTGTGCTTGAAGGCACCTAATCCAGTTAAATTCTTCAAGAAGGTGGAGCTGAGGCAGGTTCAAACAATACACAGCCAAGGCGTATAGTGTCTGTGGGTGGGGTTTGGGTGGACACCGGTGTAATCTATCCAAGGGACTCAAACAAGTATGTAAAGAGCTGCCTCCCTCTCCAAACTACTCAGGGCCACAGGGTGCCCTGCTCTGGTCTGAAATACTATAGAAGGTTGATTTCACAGGAGCCATGTCTCTGTATAACTAAGAGAGAGAGAAAGTGTGTGTGTGTGTGTGTGTCAGGGAGAGAGAGAGAGATAAAGAAGGTGTTGCACCTCAGAATAAAGGGTTCAAGCTCATTTGATGTCATACTTGAGTCAGTTGTAATTGACATATACTGTACACATTGTATGGTACCATGGAAACATGTCATGGGTAGAAGCATTACCTTTGTGATGACTTATAGCTATTACATGCTTATAGGGAGCCCACAAAGTACACTGACAGTCGACAAAACGGGGAATGTTAATTAGAGTCAACTGAAGTGCTGCACAAATCTCTGTATCCCTGTCTTACTGTATGTTACATAGACAGAATTCTGACATCATAGGCTATAGCACTGTCATGACCTGTCATCAGGGCACCAGATGAGATCAGAGCCCCCGGATTACATAATGATAGACAATTATAGATGTGTTTTGTCAGATAGGAAACACTCTGAATCTTCGCCATGAACACAGATGTCTGTTTATTTGGCCAGAGGGTCATAAAGTCAGCTTATCAGAGACAGGCTACTACTGTGTAATCATGTTTTCACAACAAAGGACTTGCATTGCTATGATAATAACAACTAAACCTACTACTACCACTACACACACACAGTCTGGGTAATCTGTCACGCCACCATATTGCTGTACAATAATTAATGGCTATCTTTACATATATTTATTGTTTATTATTATTATTATTATTATCATTTGTTTACATGCGTATACAGTACAGTCCCTATAAGAATAGTTCTACAGTATCCTATAGTACTCCCAGAGAATGAAATGACAGTTTCGTTTGCGTTTCAGATGAACTGATCACAGACGGAGATTCGGAGAGGGAGTTCCCAGCAACACAGGATTGTTTAGGTCAGCTGTACTCACCAACACCAAACTGAAACCATGATTACTGTAAACGCTGCCAATCCCAGCGTCCATAGACGCACGCACTCACTCCACTCAGGAGTGGAGCCAAGGATTTTACACTTTTGTGTGACACTCGTAAATTCATCAGGGGGGCATTTGTGGCATGACTCACATATTCCCCAATCCTCTCTCAGCCTCACCACTGTTATTTGATTTTGATTTTGATTTTGATTTTATTTATTTATTTATTTATTTATTTATTTTAATAAATAATATAGGCTATTATATTATAATATAATATATCATATTATTATTATTATTTTATTATTCTATTTCCTCTC
>JASCQY010000104.1:2134113-2147881 GCA_030264315.1 Sardinella tawilis | reverse complement strand
TCTATCTATCTATCTATCTATCTATCTATCTATCTCTCTGTCTATCTATCTGCCTGTCTGCCTGTCTGATTTAGACTCACCGACTTCTTTTTCTTCTTCTTCTTCTTCTCCTTGAGGGCCTGCACGGCTTTGTGGGCGCGGACCAGCTCGGTGAGGTTGGCCACGTACTCGTCCGTCTGCTGCAGCAGGTAGGCCAGACGCTTGTCCTTCTTCTGGTCAATCAGCTTACGGTAGCCCTCCTCATCCTCGGCCTAGGACAGGAGCACAGCGATGAGTCTACAGTAAGTAGTCTCCTTCTCTTGGGAGAAACTCAACATAAGTGGATTATCTTGGGTTGTTGACAAATGTATTTACTTAGCTGTTAATAAGACTTAGCTGTTAATAAGACTATACCACTGGCCTGTTTGATAAGGTTTGTTTTTTTGTTTTGTTTTTTTGTATGGGGGTGCAATCTGTTAAAGCCTAAAACCTTGACTGTGTGTGTTTGTATGCATGTGTATGTATGTGTGAGATAATGTGTGTTTGTGTGTGTGCCACCCTGTGTGTGTGTGTGTGTTGTGTGTGTGTGTGTGTGTGTGTGTGTGTGTGTGTGTGTGTGTGTGTGTGTGTCTTGCCATACCATCAGTCTCCTCATTCTCTCTTTCTCAATGCGCTCGTTCTCCTTCTTCTGCTCGCGCTCGGTGTTGGCGTGGTAGGTGGCCACAGCCTTGGTCAGCTTCTGGATCTTTCCGGTGATGGAGCGGTGGTACTCCTTGAAGTCTTTAGCGTGCTGCAGGATGCTGTTCAAATACTCCTGTGCAGGGAGAAAAATACATCCCATAATCACCTTTCTGTGCTGCGGAATCCATGTACTGTAGTAAAGGTTCACCTCCACAACGTATTCACTGACACTGAGAGGACACACTTGTTATTCACAACGATTTTTTTTTTCATTAAATTACCACTATAAACTAATATTTTGTATGTAAGTGTGTAAGCAAAATCCATGAAGCTCTGTATATAATACATCACAAAGTTCTAACTAACTGTGTGATTATCATTGTTTTATTGATTCTACACTGAGGACTCCTGGAAACCTAAACAACCAACATCAGCCCACCTCCGTCAGTCTAGCCTCCATGATGAGTTAGGCTCTGCTCAGTGATTGTGCTGACCTGGTGTTTCTGCCGGCGTTTGCGCTCCCTCTCCATCTTCTGCTGTTTCTCCAGCTTCTCGGTGATGCGGGCCTCGCGCAGGGACTGACGCTTGCTGCGCTTGTAGGCCCGTGCGTCCAGAGCCGTCTCGAGAGCCGTGTCACGCCGCATGCACACCACCACCTCCTGCCTCAGCTGAGGGGTTAGAGAGAGAGAGAGAGAGATATTAATTCATAATATTATAAGAGAGACCTGCTAATACAACCAAATAAACGGACAAACAATTCAGACAATGAATGGATGCCATGTATTTATTGAAATGTCATTTATAGGGAAGGGAACCATATTTTGATATGACAAAAAGATTTTTTTAAAAAAATAAAAGAAAACCATAATGTAATAGTGATACATGAGATTATTTGCAGTCCAGTTCCTGTCAGGTGTGGGAGACGTAGGCTACCTGTCTCTGGAAATTGAGCAGCCGCAGGGCTTTGAGCTCTATGGTGGCTTTGGTGCGCAGGTCTCCAGCCAGAGAACCCGGAAGGTTCTCCAGTTCCTGGATCCGATGCGTGATGCGAGCCTCCAATCTGAGAGGGAAAGAGAGTAAGCTCAGGAGGACAAATGTCCATCACACAAACACAAAAATTTTCATTGAACTTAAATCAAGCCATCTTCTAAAACTGCCAAAACAGTGTTGCATTACTTAACTTCTAAAGAATAGAAACATTACAATAATTATAAGGCCTTAAACTGCGTTCACGCTCTATAAACCTTATGGGTTTTGTTCTAGACCATGTTCTCTATGGGGTTTGTGCCTGCAGTACCTGTATTCTCTTTCCTGCAGAATGTCCACCGGATCCAGGCCACAGGGCTTCTGGATGGGGGTGATGCGGATCTGCTTCTGGTGCAGGGACATCATGGGAGTGGGCTGGGACGGCTGCCCCGGCATCTGGGTCTGGGGCGGCATGACCGGGGAGGCGGCCGAGGGCACGGAGGGGGGAGTCGGGGAGGGTCGGCCGGTGGGTTGAGGGGGGATGAGCTTCTGAGAGCCACTGGAGGGGGTGGCTGCGTTCACCATAGGACCTACAAGCCACAGAAACAGTTAGTTAAGAAAAACATTTTGCCTGAATATTAATGATCTCCCTAAACACTAAGCCCTGAACCCTCAAACATTTAAGGGAGAAATCCGGAGTGAATCAATCCATCGCCCTGTTGTTCAAGTTCACCGAGTGCTGTCAGTACTGTAGGTAAGGGGATGAAAAAATTTGATACAACAAAGGCTGAATAGTGAGCCAGCAGCAAACGGAATGAGGCACAGTAACTCACTTTCAGTTTCATTGTCCCATGCCCCATTCAGTTAACTAAGATGCCACATTAATATTCAGTCTATGTTGTATCAAATTTTCTCGTTTCTCAAATTTTCCCACAGACAGCACTTGGTGATCTCAAACAGAAGGGCTATGAATTGGTTCACAGTTTAAGATGAAGACTTAAATGGCCGGACCTGACCATTATTGGTGGATTCATGGCAGTTTAGTTTTTGACATTTTAGGGCTTTGGGTTTGGAAGGACACTGGGACTCAAAAGGCTCAAAACTTTTGATTCTAATGCAACTCTTCTCCTTGGTATTAGAACCTTCTAGAACCTGCTTTGCAGTATGTACAGTAACTCACCCTCAGGCCAGTTTTTGGACGGCCCACCGGGAGCCTGACCCTGGATGTTGGCCACTCCAGAGGGGCCCGGGGGAGGCATGTTGGGTCCAACCATTCCTTCAAGAAATGCGTACACATGGGTCACATCACAACTTACTGAACTCTACAAATCATCTTCCTACAGAATCGGGGACTTGTTCAAATTAGCTGAAACAACACAGCACAATTTGATAATGTGAGGAGTTTGGCTACACGTTGTCCTTTTCGAGTAACAAGTACAAGTTGACATATCGGACACTGTTCTATGAACAACTGAAACCTTTGGTTGCGTCACACACAGAATTTCTAACATGAGAAATGATAGCAGAGTGATAGTTCTCTAGTTAAAAAGAGTTGATAAACTGCATATATTACCGTCACAAGGCAGTGGCATAATCTCGTACCATGTGATAAGTCAGTACTCACTGTTCCTCTCACCGTGAGCTCTGCCGAACCCGGGGCCCATGGGCACCCCGGGGCAGGGCGGGATGCTGGGCATGGGCTGCTGCTGCTGCATGCCTGGCATGGGCTGCTTGCCCTGCACTGCCAACTGAAGGTGGTCGGGCAGCGGCTGCCCGCGGGCCAGGGTCTTGTAGGCCATGATCTGGGCCCGCAGCTGGTGCAGCTGGTTCTGGTTGAAGGGCGTGGGTCCGCAGGGACCGTCTGCTCCGCCACCGCCACCGCCACCAAGGCTGGCACTGCTGGGACCCCCGAGGGACCCGACCGAGCGACCCGATTGGGTCAGGGAGGTCTGGGCCTCGGGAATCTCCATGGCCCCGGAACCAGCCCCGGAGGAGGACGTGGAGGAAGAGGAGGAGGAAGGAGGCAGGAGAGGACCGGAGGGAGGACCGCTGCCAGACACAGGACTGGAGCCGTGCTCAGAGCCGCTCATGTGAGACGGATAACCTACAGAGACGGACCATAAAGAACCGTAAAGAACTCGCAAGGTTCTAGTGATCTAAACACACCAGAACGCACATCCTGTACAGTAACAGTTACAGCAGCTTGGCAGAAAGCAGATGGTTTTTAGATGGCGCATCAAGCAGCACGACGCAGTGCAACACAACAGATGCCGAATGAAGCAGCTTAGCTTAGATCACACACCTTGGGAGTGTTGGTCCATGGGGCTCCGAGGAGGCCCCATACCCCCGTGACCTCCGGGCCTCATCGGCACCCCTTTCATCTGACCGAAGCGAGGGTCGTCAGCCATGTTCTTCTCCAGAGTGCCCTCCACAGGCTGCAAGGAATAAATCCCAAACCGTACATGGTCAACATTAAAATTCACGGCATGCAAGAAGATAGACTGAATCCCAATGACCTCACTCACCCTACATAGTACACACGGATGTGATAAACCAGCCAATCATAAAGTTGATTTAACATGGCAGTTATGTGGTTGAGGATGCGTTGAGGGCGTAGGGCATAGACTTTTAAACATGGCTAAAAAGCCATTCTGGAGAAAAACAGACTATCTTACTTTGTGTAGCTGGTGCATGTTCTCCTGGCTGAATCCCGGCGGTCCGGATGGAGGAATGGAGTGGGCTGACGAGGTGGGCGGTCCTGGGCTGCGACCCATCATGCTGTGGCTGGAGCCGGGGGACTGGCCAGGACCGGGGGACGGGCCTGGCCTGGGGGTCCCCCCTTCGGGAGGGTCTGGAGTGGACATCCCTTCTTCCTGGAGAGCAAATAATTCCTTTTCGTCAAGAAATAATTTGATTTGGGACAGTGACCCTATCCTCCAGTAACCACCTGACTCCTGAACACAGCATCCATTTCTAGATATCCAATTTTATTCATGGTAAAATGATACAATAATAATTAAAGAGTGTTTTAGATGATCATGTTTGATGTCAGGGAGGTTGATAATATGGGTGCATCAATTAAAAAATGAATTGCTCTTACACGTGAAAGAAGGTGCATTGCACATGCACCTATTTTTTTAAGGCCCACATCTGACCACAAAAACACTGCTACTGGATAGGAGGGACACTGGACTCAGGAAAACGCATTCGTGAGGGAGGCCATTTTATAAACCAGCAAAGTAGGCTATACCGTGACAGGCAGTAAGCGAAATGTCCAGACAACTGCGTCACGCAGACAACTTGACTTGTACGTGGGTTCTATTAATTAGGCAATCATCAGCGAAGACGATTATAATTGCCTACCATGTATTCTATCCATCAACTCACTTTGCGCACCCTCCCACCGCCCCCTTCGGCGCAACACGACTGCCGCTGCGTAAAAAAAGAGAACTACAAAGATTCTACCCGCACGACCAAAGTAGCATTAATGAAATCGCTATTATTGCTTTACACAGCAACATTACGAGAGATATTCAGAAAACGTCAAATGCAAATTCAGCAAGGACATGGCGGCTTTTGATCAAAGCCTGGGAATGCTATTTTGGTGCAGCAACTGACTTACCAGCAATAAGCCAAGTCGTGGCGATGTATGCTGCTCAGTATCTTAATATTGTTGAATAAATGCAGCAGCCATTTTTATGGACATTAACTGTGTTGTACGCTTGAGGCAGGCAGTAAAGGCAGCCTACTCAGGTTTCTTTCTTCGCACAAGCCTGCATCAGTCTATGGAACGTCCGTGTGGACAAAAGAGATTCAGAATTCAGCTCAGACTAGCAGCCGATGAGGAATTCCACAGACACTGTAGTCTGCGCTTTACTGTAGGATCGCAAGGATCCCAAATCGAACAGTAAACTAGTGCGTCGATGATCGTGTCTCATTCAAGGTTACCTGGGCTATTCGGCACGCGACTACTCTACAACTATGTTAAACAATCAGTGCAATAATAGTGCTAGTTAAACACAACTTTTAAAATGCATATGCAATGCCCCACGATTATATTGGCTAATAAAAATAAATAAAAAAGAAAAGCCATTTCAAACGACTTCCTCTTGGTAGGCTGTTCACTGTAGCCTACAAAAGGCAGTATTCGAATTTTGTCGTTTTGGGTAATAGCCTAATCATATGGTTTTAATCTGACTCGATTTGTGCGCAAAAAATGTGCTAAAGATGTGCAATCTATAAAAAAAAAACACAAAAAATTATTTACTTATTATGAGTTACAGGCTCAGACAACAATTATACTGACTCAAAACAATTGTCAGTTGACTCAAAATTATTTCTCAATAGCGTTGTAATGTTAGATTGTTTGGATTAAGCTACAGGTGAATGATGCTGTAGGTTGCCGCAATGTGCCAATTAACCTGCGGTTAATTACACAACTGTACACAACTGCTGTAACTAGACCTATGCTACTTCTTCATTTAGGCGTGCAAGTCATAAATGTCCGTATAAATTATATCAATGTCCATCATCGATAACATTAAAACAATCATTAGCCTAAATGTCAGCAGTCAGTAGGCCTAGTCTGGGTTCTGATATGGTACTGGTCGAAATTCCAGACGTTTGCTAATTTACGACAGCTGCTGCAAGGTTTGTGGTGTCTGAAAAAGGTCGGGTTACCAAGGGAACTGTGGCGGTCTTTTGCGCGAGCTTGCTAGGAAGCAGGCGAGGTGGAAAGATGGGACTTACCGCAAGGTAACATAATAGGTAGGCCAACTCAAATGCGCGGTTATTCATTTTAATAACCGCATTTATTGTCTTGCGGCTTTCTGTATTGTGTCAATGGGTTGATGTTCAGGAAATGACTTTTATTACCTCTGTGTAAGTGAGCTGACAAGCAGCGCTGTTTACCAACAGTTAGCTAAGAGCTAGTGAGGCTAACTGAATTGTGTAACGTTAACCTTATCCAACCCCATTTTGCTCGTTGCTGTTACATAGTTTGGCTTCTCTGCGTATGCTCTGTGATTGTGTAGCTCTTGGTTTGTAGAGTAAACAACATACCATTATGTCATTGGTAACAGCAGAGTAGAGTAGAGTACGTTTGTCCGTTAAATGAGCCATAGATGTCAAGGAAATCGCGAACTCCTTTGGTACAGTGGTGGTTGTATTGTCCAGTGTACAGAGTTTATAACTTGATAATACCAGTATGTCCTTACCGATGACAAGAACACATGAGCAAAAATAAGAACTGTTTCCTTAAAAATGTACAACGCTGTCATACGTTGTCGCCTCGATTTGATGATTTCCAAAAAAACGGACTCAAGCTAACGCCAATGCTTAGCCTGTCAGTAATGTTGTCGAACTAGTTTGCTTCGCTAACGTCAAGTAATAATTGTGAGGGACAAACGTTCACTGACAGACAAATCAAGTTGTTTAGTTTTGAGTAGTTGTCAGCTAACGTTACGTGAGGTAAACATTACATTACAGTAGAGGGCTGGCTTCCCTGAATAATGTTACACAGGAGGTTATTTAGCTTCCATGCTAACGCCAACGTTAACTCCGTTTCGTTTTCCCTCCTAGGAAGCATGAATGACGGGAATTTAGAGAGAATGGTGAGACACCCGCAAAGGAAATATAATGGAAGGACTGGGGAAGGAAAGGTCGATATGCAGCGCTAGATCCTTCTCATGGCTCGAGCGACCAGAAAATGTAAACGTAACCTTAGCCCCCCCGTCCAAATTTTGGAAACTCGCCGACTGCTTCTCTTCCTCAGAGTCAGCTGCCCCTGCTACAGGAACCCAGGTGAGGCACCATACGTAACAAGCAATGAGGAGATTACACAACATTTTGTTTAATCAGTAATAGATTTTGCACCATGAAATTGATCTCCCTTTGTTGCGGTCATATCTCCCTTTCCTCAAACAGAAAGATTACATGGACAGTCAACCGCCTGTGTTGGAGTTGAAAGATGTACCCCCACCTCCGCGGCCTGCTGCTTCCCAACCTTTCCCGCTTGCCCCCCTTCCCATGCCTCCCCCCTGTCTTCCCGTACGAGGCTCCCTAGCCCCTCCACTCCAGCCTGGCAGCCCCAAAGTAAGCTCCTGTTCCCGCTACGAGGCTGGCCTGCACCCCCAGAGCAGCCACGACCTGCTGGCGAAGCATGCCCACAGATTTGGTGATGTGTGCACAGGTGGAGGTAATGGCATCATCACTGGTGGTGCTGGCGTCGGTGGTGGCTCTTCTCTTTACCTCTCCAAGCCTTTAGATGCCCCTACCGAATCCTGGGCAGCAACCTCCTCCTCCTCCTCCTTCTTCTCCTCCACCTTCATATCATCCTCTTCCTCTTCCTCCTCAGTCCCTCCCCACGTCTCTCTCTTCTCCCGGCCTGCCAGCCAGGTGCCGTCCTCCCTCGCTACGGTGGCCACCGCCCAGCCCCTGGCCTCCCTCCCCCAGCTGCCCTGTTGCTCAGGGCTCCTGAAGCCCCTTCACGCCCCCACCTGTCCCCAGCTCTCCCAGGCCCAGGCCTACGGGCAGCTCGGCCACGGCGCCTGTACTGCAGTGTCTGCAGCGGCGGTTCCAGCTCCGGCTCCGGCTCCATCCTCTGGGTGCTGCCACTGTGGCGGGGAGCTGGGCACCGGAGCGGCAGGGAAGCAGCCTCAGCAGCACCACCACCCTCTCCTCCGTCACCATCACCATCACGGTGGCCTCCCCACCTCACCAGCACACGTCTGCTCGCACCCTTTGCACCACAGTGTCAAGCGCACGGTTTGTCTGAAAGGGCCACACTACTGTCAGGATTGCCTGAGCAAGGTTGGTTGATTTCGTGTATACCGTTCAGGGAGGTGTTAACCAGCAGAAAGACAAGCTTGTTTCTCTTCCCCCTTCCCAAACAGGCTCGCAATTTTATGACCTAGGTGGTAAGCCACGGGAAGATGTGTTATTGAGTGTTTGTGTCGCCACCTAATTTTCCTTATGTTGTGTTTATCAGCTGAGTGTTTTGATCATTTCCCCAGAGCTAAGAGAAGTAGGGTTTATCAACAGAGTGTTGACATCTTAACACACTGTATCTTATCTTATCTTAGCTAGCGTGTGACTGATGGTTCACTTCTGTTTGTGCATTGTGATTGTTTGTAGCCTGCTCCAGGTCTGCTCTCCGAGCCAGATAAACTCTGGCCCAACATCCCCCCTCCTCACGCCCAGTCGGCCCCCGTGCCCGTGCCCTTGCCCGTGCCCATGTGCAACGGCTGCGGCGCCAGCGGACCCACCTCAGACGGCCTGATGCTGCTGAGCTCCAGCCTGGGCAAGACCAGCCAGAAATACGGTCAGTCTTCTGCCCACAGAAGGGGGTCAAAGGTCAGAGGTGACCTGCTGCTGCTGTCTTGCCTAATCTTCATTTGAATGCTAAGAAACTGAAGGGAATACTGTATAAGACTGCATGATGCATGATGTCTCAGCATCAAACTGTATGACTTTAATTTAAGGTCTAATTTAAGATAGAGGAGTTGGATTATGTTGCTTGCTTGAAGAAACACAAGGGCATAAACTTGATGCGAAGACTGTAAGTCATATTTGAGTTTGTGTGTGTGTGTGTGTGTCAGGTTCACCAGACAGTGGCACCCAGGAGAGCCTGCCTCCGGTGGGTGTGTTCTGGGACATAGAGAACTGCTCAGTGCCCACGGGCCGCTCGGCCGCCAGCGTGGTCCAACGGCTTCGCGCCCGTTTCTTCCCTGGGCACCGTGAGGCCGAGTTCATCTGCGTGTGTGACATCAGCAAGGAGAACAAGGACGTCATCCAGGAGCTGAACAACTGCCAGGTGCGCTTAATAAAGAAATTCTGTGTGAATCAGTCCGCAGTTGTTTGATGTCGCCTAGTGTTATCAGTAGGTATGAGAACCAGAGAATTTCGTGAAACGTAGACCAAATAGCGAAACGCCTGCTGACGCTAACTATCGGGATACGAAAATTGAAACGAAGTTCCATATGCGCACTGCTTTCACCATGCGTTTCAAATTGGTTTAACTAAATCACTTTTTTTTTTAGATGTAATTATTTGAATGATTGGCCAAGAGTGTTTGTGGCCGTTTCTGTTGGGGGAAAAAAAAAAAAATTGACGAATCGATTCTGGATGTACCCTGTTCTTTTTAGGTCACTGTTGCCCACATCAACGCCACGGCCAAAAACGCCGCCGACGACAAGCTGCGCCAGAGCCTCCGGCGCTTCGCCGACACGCACACGGCCCCCGCCACCGTGGTGCTGGTCTCTTGTGAGTAGTGGCCTGCTCTTATTGAGCTTGTGCAGTCTATGCAACTTCAGCTTGTATCATCTTCAAGGACATCTGTGCTCCCGTGTACGCTAGTGCATATCCTGTGACCTCAATATTATGCGCTCACTCATGCGAGTCATTGAGTCATACTGAAAGTTGTACTGTAACAGCTGTTGATATGATAAGGGCGATTGCACTGGCTCGCTGGTGTCTGGATCAATCATGCGAAAGGTTATAAGTCTCAACATGAGTCAGAAGAGTTTTTTTTGTGTGTGTGTGTGTGTGTCACAAAACCGCTGCTTTGTGTTGTTGTCCTCCCTGGCAGCTGATGTGAACTTTGCCAGCGAGCTGAGTGACCTTCGGCATCGCCACGGCTTCCAGGTGATCCTGGTGCACAAGAACCAGGTGTCGGGTGCGCTGCTGCAGCACGCTCACCGTCACGTAGCCTTTGAGGAATTCCTGACCGACCTGCCACCCAGGATGCCTCTGAAATCTCAGGTAGGGCCACTGAAGCCTGCCGTCGAGTCACCAAGTTTTAGATTAGATTTCAGTCTCAGCAATTGCTTCGGGGAAATATGTTTAGGTGCACTGACTAAAGTTCAACGTTACAGTGTCCTACACAGAGAATGCTGTAGGTGTTTCTTGGAAGTGTGTGTGTATGTGGGTGTATATGTGTGTCTGTGTGTGTATGATTATTGTGTTCTGCTGTTTAGTGTCGGTGCATGTCGTGCACTGTTTAAATGCCGAAGTGCCTTGGCTCCTCCTGAAGGAAACGCTTTAATTATAGTAATGATCCAAGGAAAGTCCTTCAGCTGTGCATGGGAGGTTTTTTAATTACAAGCTTAACCCCAGGCCACCACACTGATTGAAAAATCAGGCTCATACTTAGGCTACTAACTCTTAAGAATGGAGAATGCTGATTTGCAGAGGCAGCCAATACAAGTGAGACTGCATGAGTGTGAAACTGTTGTCCTAAACAATTGTCCTAAACTGCTAACAATGACCACAGAGAGCAGATTACTGTTATACAGTGGTACAAATAAAAAAGCTTAGGTGGCCACATTTGGCCAGTACTATCTTTCGTCAATCATGTGACCAAACAAAGGTGATGGTACAGCCATCTCACAGACCATTTAAGATTTTAGTGCAGCTCTCCCACCCATCCCTACATGATGGCAAGTCAGTGGGCTGAGACCAGCTGTAACACCGTAACATAAAACCGGCTCTTACTTGAAGCCGAGCTGGTCTTCTCTCTCTCTCCCTTGTAGTTGGGCTCTTTGACTGGTCACTATGTCACTGAGAAAAAGCTGACCGTTCAAAACGAGTTGGCCGTTAAAACCCGTCTTGCGAGTAGTCCATTTCTCTCTTGCCTTCCACCAGCCCGGTTTCAACCTTCTGTTTGTGCACAACCTGCCCACCAACCGCGACGGCAAGAGCGTGGCCAACAGGCTGCGGCGCCTGTCCGACAACTGCGGCGGCAAGGTGCTGGGCCTGTCGGCGGGCACGGCCGTCCTGCGCTTCAGCTCCCTGGAGGCGGCCGAGCGCGCCCGCAAGCGCATGGAGAACGAGGACGTCTACGGCTGCCGCATTCACGTCTCGTTCTCCCCCGACGCGCCCGACGAGGAGGAGGAAGGGGAGGGGGAGGAAGGGCAGAGCTTCAGAGGAGGAGGAGGAGGAGGAGGAGGAGGAAGGGTAGAGGAGATGGAAGGAGTGTTTGACCACGGGGTCAGACGGCAGCCCGCAGGGGCTTTCCCTTCCGCCTCGACCTTCTCCTCCGGCTCCTTGCTGCCTGCCGCGCTCTTCCTCCCGGTGGAGAAGCCACGCTCCCCTCGCCGGCCCCGCCGTGCCAGCACCAGTGCCAGCGCCGCCGCCGCCCACGTGCGTCTGTGCCAACAGCACCAGCAGCAGCAGCAGCAGCAGCAGGGGGGTGGCGCCGGCGGCGGCAGACACACCGTGCCGGAGAGGCCCTACAGCCCCAGGAAAGGAGGCCTGAACTCTGCCTCCAGGCCCACTCAGGTCAGCATGCATGCATGACTGCTGCGCCCGCATGCCTGCAACTCCTATGCCCTAGCCCTCATGCTCTAACTCCTATGCCCTAACCCTTATGCCCTAGTTGCTGTGCCCTTACTCCTATGCCCTAATTGCTGTGCCCTAACTCCTATGCCCTAATTGCTGTGCCCTAACTCCTATGCCCTAACCCTCATGCTCTAATCCCAGTTTCCCTAACCCTCATGCCCTGATTCCTATGCCCTAACCTTCATGCAATATCAACTTCTGCTTGCTCTTATGCCAGCCTTCATCACCCATCATAAGTAAAACACCACCACCACCACCACCATTACCACCATCATCTTCATTATCATTATTGATGTGCCATTTGCTTTGCTTCTTGGCCTAACTCTTCCTTGCTCCCTGTAGCTTCTAGAAGAGTCTGCTGTCTGCCCTGCCTTGCCCTGTCCTGTCCTGTTCTGTCCTTTGCGTGCTGCCTGCTTGTTAACCACTTTACCAGCAGATGGTGCCAGAGGGTAACCATGCATGTGGTTCAACTTACACACACACATACACAGTTCATCTATGCAATTCTATATCTTGTAAGTGTGTAAGTGTGTGTCATCTGTGCATCAACCCTTTGTCCGTTTTCATTGACAAGACTTGGGACTGTTTTCCGTGTTGTAGATTTTCCTGTTTTTCTCCCATCTCGGCCGTTTCCCTCCCATCATTTCTCTGCATTCCCAGCTTGCCTTTCCTTAGCCGATAGACAGATCCAGCATTGGGCGCCCGGTTCCTATTTAACGTGTTCCCTGGCTGTCCATTTATTTGTCTACATCAGGAACTAGGCCCCGTGGAGGTCAAGCCCAGGATGGGTTTCCTGTCCGACAGAGGCCGCGCCTCCTCAGCATCGCCCCACAGCAACGGAGAGTCGACCCTCCAGAACCACCAGAGGGCCGGGCCGGCGGGAGACAACCTCTACCGCGGGAAGAGGTACAGACTTCTTCCTGAAGGATGTCCCTTGAAAGTCATTTGGTGACAACTTGGGTCATCCATTTATTGATACATTTATACATTAATACAGTTTTTTTTTGTCTCCTTGACTATACTTGACTATTGGTGACAATATTTGACCTTGATGTGCAGTTAAGGTTCTTCATGTCAGAGTAGAAGTTATCATCGATCACATTTTAATCAGCATACCCGTGGCTGCGTGGTCTTCTGATATGAATCTCTTTATGAATACGAATTTGACTGTACCACCAAGCGCCATGTTTGTTTCCTCATGCCCATCAGGAGGGACTTCAACGTGTCCCGCAGCGCCACCGACTCCCCCGTGGAGCACTTCCAGGTCAGCACGCCCTCGGCCTTCAGCAAGCTCAGCCTTCAGCGGAGCTTCAGCCCCATGCTGCTCTCCCAGGGCTCCTGGTCGTCACGGTAAGAACCGCCGACGACCCCTGACCCCCCCCCCCTCCCCTCCTCACTGATGACCTCACGCTCAACTCTGCCCTCAGGCCAAAGTAATCAACTCAGAGTGAAGTGATCCTCCCTCCCTTTGTTGTTTTTGATCCAAGAAGGCATGTGTGGAGGATGGGAGCTACAGTGTGTTTTCAATATGAAGTGGATGAATAGATGGGTCCTTTAGAGATCCCAAAGGAAATGACAGGATCACCTTTGTATTTCATTCCTCCCCTGTGGCACTGCGATGTGATGTGATGTATTCATTTGTTGGCCAACAATACCAGCTAGATGTAAAAATGCAGCAAATCCACAGCTGAAATTGGTATCATTCTGCCCTAGTTTCTCTGCCAGTGTTAATAGCGTGGAAATCTACTTGTATAAATCGTAGACTTGGTCAAATGCTGGCAACTGGAAATCAAGGTTTATTTAG